>JAJIBD010027873.1:0-33110 GCA_021461705.1 Cryptotis parvus
TTCTTGACAGTTTCTTCTTCATCAGGCTTTTCTTCTTGCCCTTCTGGGACCCCAATGATCTGTATGCTGTTTCTTCTGGCTTCATCTCAATTATCTCTTGTTGTCTGTTCAGTAATTGTGAGTCTTTTTTCTATCTTCTGGTGTTGTGTAGAGAATCTTTGGAACTCATCTTTGAGATCACTAATTCTTTCTTCAGTAGCTATTATTCTGCTATGGTGGCCTTCCTCTGTGTTTTTCAATTCATTTACCTCATTTTTAATATCTGTCATTTCCATTTGCATTTTCCTCACTTCTTCTCTCATGTCCTCTTGTATTTTATTGATTTTGCATTCCATTGCTTCTTTGAATTCCTTATGAATCCTTAGCAATTCTTTCCGAAATTCTTTATCAGAGAGGTTATACAACTCATTGGTATTGCTTGGCTCATCTGGACTAGTGACTTCACTCCACAGAGCTTGATGGAATTTTGGTTGCTTTACCATTATGACTATTGTAGGTTGCAAATGTGAGTACTTGGGTGTCTAGATAGTACAGTTAGTAGGTGTCTGGTCTGTTTGCAGAGTTTGGGTGGGTGGCAAGGATGTAGGAACCAAGGTTCACTGGTACCTCATGCAAGATAGGTAATAGCTGCGTCCAGCGCGGTTTTGAGCTTTTGGGATGTTCCGAAAGCGCAGGGCCCAAGAGGTCCGGGGTGAAACCAAGGCAGTTTGCCTTCGCTTCCGTTGATGGAGTTTCCGCTCTTCCCTGGGGCAGCTTGGGTCCGTGGAGACGCAAGGATCACACACACACCTGTGGGGGAGATTGCAGACATTCCCCGAAGCGCAGGGCCCAAGGGGTCCAGGGTGAAACCAAGGCAGTTTGCCTTGGTTCCTGTTGATGGAGTTTCCGCTCTTCCCTGGGGCAGCTTGGGTCCGTGGAGACGCAAGGATCACACACACACACCCTGTGGGGGAGATTCCAGACTTCTTTGTCAAGACCCTGAATGAACAGTTTGAGGCTCTTCGTATTTCTGAAGCAAGCAGATGCCATTGGGCTACACTGGCACGTGATGGGGTCAAATGGAAACGTTACTGGCACCTGCTTGAGCAAATCGACGAATACCGGGATGCCAAGTGATCAAGTGGCTCATGCTATTAAATATTTCATGAACGAGTTCCATTTCTACCATACACATTTTCCTCTTCTCTGAACATGACATAATGTAGTGAGGTTAGCTGTATTCAGCTCATTTTCTCAGAATCAAATCTCAGCCTCTCATTTTTTTTTGTCTAATTGATATTCTACTTCCAGCATCGTTATTGAGCATAAGTTAATTGATTTTTCTTTGTACTGTACTGTTTTTATTGATCTTGAAAGTTGATTTCCTTTCTTATGTAATTCTACTTTGACAGCTATTTTCTCCCAGAATTTTTCTCAGAGATTATACCCTTGTCTCTGGGAAATTTCAGCATAATTGATATTTTCTGATCCCCCAAATCCACCAAATCTGTCTTTTCTCTCTGCTTGAAGATTTTCTTTTTTATCACTTGTGTCTACAGTTTTTGATGTAGCAAGAGTTTCTGTTCATTTTACTATGCTTGACTTGTTGAGAGTTTCTAAGTTCAAAGACTGTTTTTCATTAATCCTGGAAATGTTCTCATCATCATCCCCCTCACCCCCAGTTATCCCCTCTATACCAATTTCTCTATTTTAACATTTCTGGAAACCTGTTAGGTAGTATAGACTTTTATTTTTCTTTTCTTTTCTTTCTGGGTCACACCTGACAATGTTCAAGGCTTATTCTGGCTCTGCATTCAGGAATTATTCTTGGCAGAGCTCGGGGGACCATATGGGATGCCAGGGATTGAACCTGGGTTGGCTGAATACAAAGCAAACGCCCTCCCTGCTGGACTATCGTTCTGGCCAGACTTTTGATTTGTTCATTCTATCCTGTTCTTCATTTCTCCCTATTCCCAGCAATGTGCTTGGGGATCACTCCTGGCAAGGTAAGGTACAGGGCACCATGCAGTGCTGGGATCAAACCCAGGTCTCCTGCATGTAAAACATGAGCACAGCCCATGGAGCTCCAATCTCTTGTCTCTCTCTCTCTCTCTCTCTCTGTCTCTCTATCTATCTATCTTCTCTGCCCACCCCCCAGCTTTTTTTCTCTTGGTGCTGCCACTCTTTGTATCTTTCAGTACACTGATTGTATCTTTCAGTACATTGATTGTATCTTTTACCATCTTCTGTTTAAACTGTTACTTGCATCTTGTTGTTACTGTTGTCCATAGTCTCTTGCTTCTTTTATTTTCAGTTATACTTTCTCTTATTTCTGGAAACCCAGTGAACTAATTTAGTTCTTAGAGAGAAGTTTGAAATTATGCAAAATAAGTTTAATATTTGCTAGGTGTTATTCACATATATGCTAATAAGGGAGACAAACATGGGTAAGGTAGAAACGGGATCAGATTTGGAAACATTTCCTAATTCCATTCTCTGCAGGTGTTTTGAGTCTGTGTCTTCACTTGATCACTTGATCACTTGAATCCCGTTATTCATCGATTTGCTCGAGCGGGCGCCAGTAACATTTCCATTGGACCCTATCACGTGCCAATGTAGCCCAACGGCATCTGGTTGATTCAGGAATATGAAGAGCCTCAAACCGTTCCTTCAGGGTCTTTACAAGGAAGTCTGACCAACTTGTAGGTGGGCGGCCACGTAATCTTTTGACATCCCGTGGGATCCAGTCGGTAATGGCTCTATTCCAGCGGTTGTCTCCAAATCGCGTTACATGTCCAGCCCATCTGATTTTCGATGCCTTGGCAAACGAGACAGTGTCCCTGATTCTGATTCTGGAATAGCGACGGAGGTCAGAACTCCGGATTCCTTCTCTCACTTGAGTGAGACGTGATATTCCAAGCATAGCTCTTTCGATTCCTCTCTGAGAGACCCAAATAGCCTTCTCATCCTGCTTTCGTAGGGTCCAGGTCTCTGAGGCGTATGTTAATGCAGGGAGAACGGTGGAGTCAAAGAGATGTGCCCAGAGCCGGAGGTTCTTTGTCCTTTTTAGCTATTTCTTCGATGCCTTTGAAGGCATTCCATGCCGCTCTCTTCCTCCTGCGCAGCTCAGGTTTTAGGTCGTTCATCATGTTGACTTCTGGAACTAGGTACACATAACTGCTGCATTCAGAGATGTTAGTTCCATTGAGAGTGAATGGGGCCTCTGGAACTAGATCATTCTTCATGAACATAGTTTTCTTTAGATTCAGCTGTAGACCTATCTTTCCACATTCTCGGTCGAAGTCAGCCAGCATTTGTGCCGCTTGGCTAATGTTTGGTGTTATTAGAACGATGTCATCAGCGAAGCAGAGGTGGTGTAGTTGCAGGCCATCTATCTTCAATCCCATTCCTTCCCATTCCTTATGTGACTCCCGGTGCTGAATCTGCCTCATGCATGATGGCTTATCTCCTTATGTGATTTGTAATACTTTAAATTGTAAACTTGGACTTTTGTGGGAGTTGACTTCAGTTTGGATCTAAGGTGTGTGTCTCTAGACCCTCCATGACTAGATCCCCAGCAGCGCAGAGCACTGAATTGAGGGCCTCTGCATGTGCTCCAACCCTTTGAATAATCTCCCTGGCCTGTGGTTTGTTTCCATACAGGCACCTAAGAAAACTACCAGCCTCGAAGCACTTTAAAAGAACTTTTCTCTGGGGTTTGAGAGATAGGATACAGGGTTTAAGGCACTTACCTTGCATACAGCTGACTCTGGTTTGATCCCGGCATTGCATATGGTGCCCTGAGCACCACCAGGAGTGATAGCTGTGCCCCACTTCCTGGGTGCACCCTGCCCCTCCCCCCCCCTCGCTCCAATACAAGGTCTTTGGTCACAAAGTAGTACAACTTCCAGCCACCAACCAGTAAAAGCATCAATTAATATTAGGAATTCTCTGGGGAAATTCATTATCTTTGTTTTGGTTCCACTCTGAGCTAAAATCAACTGCTCCAAGGCAAATCATTATAATCAGCATTACATTGGTGAAGGAGAGCACGTGATATGTGTTGAAACTGGCACCCTTGCAGGGTTCTTAGCAAACCCTAAAGATCTCCAATCTAATCTCACTTTCTGTTTCCAGTGTATTTCTCTCCTGTTTTCAGTTTGGTTAGAATTAAAGATGGCCTCTAGGCAAACTCTGGTTCTGGGTTGCTTCTCCAGATTCAAACTTTCTCATTATTTCTGCCTTTGGGGAGTTTCCCTTCTTTCCTGCTAATTTGCTGTGAAAATGTGTTTTTAATAGTTTCTCAGCCTTTTAGGAATTTGGGGGTGGGGACATCCCTCAACTGTGTTCAGGGATTACTCCTAGCTCTGTAATCAGTGATCATTCCTGGTGGGGCTTAGTGCAATATGCAGTATTGGGAATGGAACCAATCAGCCACATGCAAGGCTAACTCTAAAGCTGCTGTGTGCCCATTCTCTCTCACTCTCTCTCTCTTTCTCTGGCTCTCTCTCCGCCCCCATCTTGTCTTAGAGATTTTGAACTGTAAATTTTCTCCAGAACCTCCTGTGCCATGTTGGAAACATGACCGTCACTTTTCTATCTTTATTTTCCAACAGTTTCCAAGAATAGTTTAACCTTTTTCCTCCTCTGGCTCCATCTTCCTCATCTTCTCCATGAGCTAAATGTTACTGTGGAAGGCAGATTTTTAGGACCTTCATGGTCACTGGTGTATGCTCTTCCTTCAGGTTATCCAGATCCTAATCTAGGTGTTAATAAATAAGAATTTTACAGATATAATGAATTATCATTTGATCTTAAATAGGATCATCTGATGGACCTGATTTTATTACATGGGGACAGACAGGCAGGAGTCTGCTTGGCAGGGAAAGAGAAAGTCATGGACTTGTGCTCGTTATGGCCTAGATAGAAAATCCACACACATCCTGTGAGTATTCCACAACCCAGCAGGTCCTACAGGGGCCACCTGGCAAACAGCTGTGGCCAGCCTGTAAGAACAGAGAGTAGTTCTGGTTCAAGAGTGAGGGGGAAAATGAAAGGAAAGGGAAAAGAAGGACCCAATCTTGTAATTTCAAAGAAAAGAATTCTTGTATAGATCTAAAATAGATTTTTCTAGAATTCAGTTGCTCTGTCCTGGAATATAAACTGTGAGATAACAAATTAAATTTGCTTTAATTTGCTGAATTTGTGATGATGTGTTATGGACCGATAGGAAACTATAAAATAGTTTCAAATGATTTTATACCTGCCATTATTTCTACCTTCTCTTTTAATACATATTCAAGTTACCCATCTTGGAAATATCCTTGAGCTCTAAAACAAGCCTACCAGTGCTCTTTGATATCTACATGGATTTTTGTTTGTTTTTTGGAGGGGAACTGGAGTCATACCCAGTGCTGAGGGGCGGGCTGGCTCTGTGCTCAAGACTCACCTCAGGCAGTGCTTAGAGACCATATAAACTTGGAATTTGAATGAGAGTCACAGTTGCTACAGATACATACAAAGCAAAGGCCTTACACTTTGTTTACTGTCTCTCCACCTGCCCCATGGTTTCTGCTAGTATTCTTTCTCTTTGTCTTATTGTGTCACTGATTGGTTGTTGCTTACTGGTTTTAAGGATATTTAAATTGGTTCCTCTGGGGTCAGAGCGATAGTCCAGTGGGTAGGACGTTTGCCTTGCACACGGCTGGCCCATGCCGGCCGGGTTCAATCCCCAGCATCCCATATGGTCCCCGAGCACCGCCAGGAGTAATTCCTGAGTGCAGAGCCAGGAGTAACCCCTGAGCATCACCTGGTGTGACCCAAAAAGCAAAAATAAATAAATAAACAAACAAACAAATAAATAAATTTGGTTCCTCTGAGCAAAGACCATGTCTAGATGGACTCAGGAGTCTGATAGTTTCTGTCTGAGTCCTGTCTTTGCTACTTCTCAGCCAGGTGACCCTGAACTGATGATTTCATTCCCTAAAAATATTTCAGTTCCAATCCTCAATTTCCTTAGTTAAATTATGGGGGAAGAAAAATCATACCTTGGCATGGGAGGGCTAATACAGGGGTGAAGGAATTTTTCACCACATGTGGCCTCCTGAGCACTACCAGGAGTGATCCCTGAGTAGAGACAGAATTAGCTCCTGAGTACTATTGGGAGTTGCCCCAAAACAAACAAAGAAAAATGAACAAAGATGTTACCTCAAAGGAGTATTGTAGCTAAATATCAAATAATTTATGTAAAAAGTTTAGTGTAAGGCCTGGAACATATTAGACATAAACCTAATGTTTATATTTAAACATTAGGTTTGGACATAAATCTAGGAATGAAGAATGACTAGAATGAGGGCTTATAGGTGTACTTCACTGTACCACTGTCTTCCCATTGTTCATCGATTTGCTCGAGTGGGCACTAGTAACGTCTCCATAAATCCTGTCACAAGTAAGTGTAACCCAAGGGCATCTGCTTGCTCCAGGGACAGGAAAAGCCCCAAACCATTCTTCAGGTCATGGAACTGAGGTCCATAATTGTTACTAGTTTTTGGCATAACAATAAAACATGGGTAGCTTGCCAGGCTCTGCTGTGTAGGTGGTATAGTCTCAGTGGAAGGCTCTCATCTCGAGCATTTACTAATGAAACTTAAAGGGAAAGATAAGGTTTTCTCTTGGATGGAGCTCTGAGGAACTATGGAGTCTGGATGTTGAGAATGACTGACTGCATGATGTGCGGTTTCCTCTGGCTTTTTGCTAGGCTTACTGGTATCAGTTAGAACCTGTCTAGAACTGTATGCAATGTATAAATGTGAAAGATCTTGGGAAGGACCTTATTCTAAAATCAGTATCTCTAAGAATATTGCGCTGCCACTTTGCAGCCACACGCCAAGAGAGCTGTGGGTCTAGCCTGGGTGGGTCTCTCTCTTCCAGGGCAACTGGCATGGAGGCGGAGGAAAGGGCAGGGTTCAAAACTCCACTCCGAGTCCGACCAGCGTGGTCTCTACCCCGCACATGAGAGCAAACCCTTGAAGCAATGTTGGACTCAGCCAGGGGCTGGCTGAGTCCCTTACAGGTTGGTCAGCTCCATGGGTTGCTTCCACGTGAGGCCGGCCGAGCAGGGCAGCTGTGGGTCTGAAGTAGATGGGTCTGGATCTCTTCTGGGGTTGCAGACTAGCTGTGAGCCTGGCATGGGTGGGTCTCTTTCTTTCGGGGCAACTGGCGGAGGAAAGGGCAGGGCTCAAAACTCTACTCCGAGTCTGACCAGTGTGGTCTCTCCCCACACATGAAAGCAAACCCTTGGAGCAATATTGGACTCGGCCAGAGGCTGGCAGAGCCCCTTACCGGGAGGTCAGCTCCATGGGTTGCTTCCAGGTGGGGCCTGCCCAGCAGCGCAGCTGTGGGCCTGAAGTGAATGGGTCTGGATCTCTTCCAGGGTTGCAGATTAGCTGTTTGTTTTACTTAAATCTGGCAATACATGCACCCCAATTTACAACAGGATTCAGTCAGTCCCAACTGTCTCCTCACTTCCAGAGGCCTCTGCCAACAGACAGCCATTCCAGGATGTTCCCATAACATCACTTTCCCACCTTTGTTTTACCCCCTGCTTCTGCCTGATTGCTCTCAAAAACATTCCTAGCAAGACCTCCAGGGAGTGACTTCCTTTGTGCTGGAGTTCCCAGGGGCCTGAAGGGGGAGGTGCTGCCTCCAGGAACACCAGGGAAGAGTAAGATAAAGACTCCGGGGTCAGGTGGTGTAGACAGCTAAGCTCCCCTCCGCCCATTGACATACATCCTGTGCTTTGTTTGCCTCAACTTCCTTCCCTTCTTCCCTTCTGGTCCTCTATGAAACAGTCCTGTGAGCATCACCCTACTAGGGTCTGCCTTCAGCCCTGGGAAGGTCCGTTCTGTCTAGGCTTCCAAAGAGAAAGCTGTCTGGCAAGCGAAATGAATGGGCCATCTGGTGAGACCTCCCACACCTCAATAACTTGAACCAGTCACTCCCCTCATTTTTATTTACTACAAAAAAGCAACATTATGACAGCATGAAAGGAGATTTCTTTAAAAGGAAGCAAACGATTCCTCATGATCCTGAGCCCTGACGGAGCTGCTTTCCTTTTCCAAGTTCTCTTAATGTTGGCGCCAAGTGATCCAAGTCCACATACAATCTGCATCCCCTTTATTCATTGGTGTCTTACCCCTTTTCCTGCTGATAATAGACTCATCTTACAAGGCTTTTCCAGCCCACATAGCCTTCATACTGGTTTCTCTCTCTCTCTCTCCCTAATTGCAGATATTCCAGCCGATTTGATTCAGACATAATTAATGACTCCTTAGCCCTGGGAATTCTCACACATCCCTTGAACATTTGAGGTTGGCTCTTGGCAAAGCTATAAATGAAAGGAAATTTGTTTTGTTTCTGGGTCTGTCTGCTTCTCTAGCAGATCCTTTTCCCTACTAGTAATTCAGCCAGAAGTTTATAGTCTATACCCTAAATCTGTGCTCTGAGCCAGTGCTCTCCTTCAGGGGACTGTAAAAAAAGACAAGCAGGTCTCTGTGGCACAATGGGTTAGTGTGTTCGGCTATTAACTGAAAAGCCTTATAATAACATGTGGTCATGTGTTCCTTCACACCTAGGGGTATGTTCTGAGGTGTTAGATGATGTGTAGTATCACCATTGGTGATCACCACTGAATGTTATACATAGTATATAATTACACACTCTTAGATGATACAAGATGCTATACCCTTGCACATCTCAAATAGGTTCCTCTACTTGGACCACCACTGACTATTTATTCGTCATGGACCAAAATGTTGCTGTTAGAGAGTGAAGAAGGTAGTTGCCTCTATAAACCATCTGCATGTAAGAGATGATCTGATTAGTCTTCATCTAGGTGATCTGATAGGTTGTTCTGTGTAATTCAGATCCATGGATTTTTACATCCTTGCTAACATTGGGCATAACCAATCCAAAAATAGGGGTGAGGATACATAAAGAATACAGACACTGATCATGAGCTACTGGAAATGGAGGTCCTGGGAGAAAAAGAAGCTAGCAGAGAGAAGCTTCAGGAGGAGAGAGCTGCTAGGGAGAAGCTTCTGCCAAAGGGGAGCTGTCGGGTCCCTGTCCTAACAGGCTGATGTGACCTCTTGGGAGCTGGTGGTTGGTGTGCTTCTTACTCACCATCCCCAGGAACTGAGAAGCCAGCTACTTTAGTTGCTACCTCTGTAACACTGTTAAGCAGTGAGTGAGGATAGTACTATGTTTTCCACTCATCATGAAAGCAGTACATATGCAGGTTGTTAAATTTGAGAAATAGACAAAAAATAAGAAAACAGAAGTTTGCTATAGTCTTTTTTCTAGACTATATGTCACTAGCCCTTACTGGTCTTGTAAGTGTTAGTCCTGTTTTCTTTTCATGGTGCTGCTTCTTGAACCCAGGTCCTTATACATACAAGGCAAGCATTGTAATAACAATGGCTGAATGAGTGAGTAAACCTTAGAAGACTTATAATCCTGAGTCCTTCGGTCTGGGAAAAATAACACATATAGGCACACAAAACCCAAAGGGTAGGCGTGGGTTAGCAATTTGAACCAGTTAAATTTATTCCAGCCCGTCAAACTGGAATGCCTATGTACAAGTAGGCTGCAGGACTATTAGGGGCAGGGAGGAGGAAGGAGAGGGTGCATCCCCTAGCTGTGTTCAGGGCTAACTTGTGGCTCTGTGCTCATAGATCATTGTGACAGTACCTACTAAACTATATGTGGTACCAGGGATGGAAACAGGGTCAGCCAAATACAAGTCAAGCTCCTTACCTGTGGGCTATCTCTCTGGCCAAGAGAAGTCATTTTTAGGCCTCCATTTTCTCACCTATATCTCAGCTGTTGGAATCAATGATTCTCAAACTGCCCTGGGAATTCAATTTCATATTCCCTAGAGAAGCTACTCTTTGATCTTGTTGGCCTGAAACGAAAATATAATTGCAAGGATGTTTATTTGAGAATGGAAATCGTGATTGGTGTCCATGGCTAAGAGCAGTTCAAGGAATGTTGCTTTAGGACCAGTGCCTAGAGGAGCTTCAAGGATCAAATAAGGAAGTGTCTAATCTGGGTCATTTGTTAGGTTTTTGAGTTGGTTCTCAGACCTGTAACGTCTTAACAATTTTGGGTTGGGGGACAGTGTCCAGACAGGAGGCTGCAGGGTGAAGTCTGGTGTCACAATCAGCAGGTGACCTCCATAGTCACAAAATTGATTGAGTGAGTCCTGGAAGACTCATTATGACAGCTTCAAGACAGGATGATTCAAAACAAGTCTCACATTTCACCCCTTTCATGGTGAAAATGCAAAACTCCTTTTGGTGATCAACTCAGTCATTACTAGAGTGAAGAGGATTCTTCTGTTCTGGTTCCCTCCACTGGCTACTGATTTGGCCCAGGGGAGATACCACTTCCTGGGGTTTCTCCTCTCTGTGCTCTCTTGGGAACCCAACTAGGTCCCAGGGTTGGGGGTAGTCAAATGTATTTGATTTAACAAATTCTGGACATAGCATTACAGAGATCCAGAGAGCACAAATCTGAGTTAGTGATATTGTACCTGCAGTGGGCCCCAACTTTAACCAATTAAATGATGCAAGAAAAAGTCATCACAGTAGGAATTCAGTCAGAGGATTATTTGGAAACCAAAGAATTTCCTGGCAGTTAACTCCACAAATCATAAAGAGGATCCTCTTTGTTCACTTTCCCGAACCAGTGATCATTTTGACTCTTTCTAGATGAGTTTCTATTTCCTCTGAGATGTTAATGCAGATTTAGTGAGTGGTGTTAGCCACAGCATATATTCCTTCTGCTACAGACAGCCCCAAGACAGTTCTGTTATCTAATAAACCCAACTGAGTACATTCAGCAATGACCTGCTAGAGCATTTCTTAGAGTAAGTCCACAGGTATATCAGAGAGTTAGAGTATGATTGAGAGAGAGAGAGAGAGAGAGAGAGAGAGAGAGAGAGGTAGGGAGTGGGTGGGGAAGTGGGGGGGATTGGAAGGTAAATGGAGCACACTGGTGTTGGGAAATGTGCACTGGTGAAGGGAATAGGTGTTGGAATACTGTATGACTAAACCCAATCACGAACAGATTTGAGATGATCTATTTCACAGTGATTCAATAAAAATTAAAAAAATTCTTTTTGGGTCACACCCAGCAATTCTCAGGGGGTTACTCCTGGCTCTACACTCAGGAATTACTTCTGGTGATTCTCGGGGACCATATGGGATGCTGGGAATCGAACCTGGGTTGGTCACATGCAAGGCAAACTCCCTACCTGCTGTGCTATCACCCAGCCCCAAAATATATCTTATAAAATGTAAAAAGAAAATTAAAGCACCATAATTTATATATATATATATATATATAGAGAGAGAGAGAGAGAGAATGATTGCTAGAATAGATACACACTGATTGTTGAATAGCCAAATACTGCCATTTGCCAGATGTCCAGTAGCAATGGGTCATCCTTCTTGAGACTGATTGACCCACGTACCTGTAGGAAATATGAGTCAACTCCTCCAAAAGATTTTTTAAATCTTTATTTGTATGGAGACTACAAATTTAAAGTGTATCCAGTACCTTTAAATACTCTGCAAAACCCAAAACTCTTTTTCAGTCTTATACCAACTCTGAAAGTAAGAGGGTGATAGTGAGGAACAGAGTTAGCTGTTCTGCAACTGAGTTATGTCTGACAAATATATCACCAAGAGATTAAGGGTTTAAGTGGCATATCCTATAGTGGCTTAGATTTCCTCTGTCAGCAAAATTTTGAGATAACTTGACAAAATGCATTGCTCTCCCAAGCAGCAGCTGCAGTTACACATGTAGTAGATTACAAGAAAAAGAATCAGAGAAGGGGGGATGGTTACGGGAATTCATGTTGAAAGGTGTTCCTACTAGCTGCAGAGTTGAGCGCTTGTGAAATGCTAACTATAGCAGATATCAAGGATAATTTCCCTAAAGCAGATTTTAACAAAGCACAAGTCAGTTGGGTACTAGACATATTCTATGGAGAGGTGGGGTGCACCTGACAGAGGAACTTACTCTTAGCTCTGTGCTCAGGGGTCACTCCTGGCAATACTCATGGGACCATATAAAGTGCCAGGGATTGAACCTGGGTGAGGTGATACAAAGCTCCTTACCCAATTTTTACTAGCTCTCTGGCCTCTGCAGGACTGGTTTAATCTATTGACTCCAAAAAGGTTATAAAGGTGACAGGTTCTAATCTCTCTTCATGGGTTTCCTAAAGACCTATTCTTTTGTTCCTAAGGTAAGCTCTTCTTATTTAAAAAAGTTACTTTAGGCCTGAGCAATAGTCCAGTCAGTAGGGTGTCTGCTTGCATGCAGCCAGATCCAGGTTTGATCCCGGCATCCCATATGGTCCCCGGAGCACTGCCAGGAGTAATTCCTGAGTGGAGTCAAGAGTAACCTCTGAGCATTGCTGGGTGTGACCCAAAAAGCAAATAATAATAACAACAACGACAACAACAACAACAACAACAACAACAACAACAATAACAAATAAAAAATTAAAAAGCTACTTTATTGGCAGGCTGTTTACTGCCTGACTTTTGTCTAACAGGAAATGAGAGCATTTTTTTCCCTACCATCTAATAAACTCCTGAGATTCCTTCTGACTGGATCAGTCCAGTTCCTATGGGAACCTAAGAATCAACTTCGGTAGCAAGGGGACAAGACTGGATGACTTAGACCAGCAAATCTTAAACTATAATCTTGAGACTCCTTTATATTCTTTAAAATATTAAGGAATAGAGCTGGAGCAATAGTACAATGGGTGGACATTTACCTTGCACATGGCCTACTCAAGTTCAATCCCCTGGCATCCCACATGATCTCCCTGAGCACCGTCAGAAATAATTCCTTAGTGCAAAGCCAGGGGTAACCCCTGGCATCATCAGGCATTACCCAAAAAAGAAAAAAAAAAATAGGGGCTGGAGCGATAGCCCAGAGGGTAGGGGCGTTTGCCTTGCACGCGGCCGACCCATGTCGGCCCGGGTTTGATCCCCGGCATCCCATATGGTCCCCTGAGCACCGCCAGGAGTAATTTCTGAGTGCAGAGCCAGGAGAAACTCCTGAGCATTGCCGGGTGTGACCCAAAAAAGCAAAAAAAAAAAAAATACTGAGGACCTCAAAGTATTTTTTTGGTGGTGCAGAGGTCCCCAGCAGTGCTGAGCTACTCCCATTGCTACATGCCTCTTCTGTGATGCAGTGGCCCAGCTGCTCTGGGGATCAGGCTCAAGACCTAGTAACTACAAGGTGTGCATCAGCCTCTCTCCAGAACATATTTCTTAATGAATGTCTCATCTACAATATTTATCAAAGTAGAAATTTAGTTTATTAATAATAATAAAACAGGGCTAGAGTACAGGAGGTAAGGTATTGCCTTGCATGTGACTGTCCTTGGTTCAAATTCCCAGACCTGCAAATGAGCATTGCCGCTGTCATTCCTGAGCACCATCAGTGTGCCCCACTGCCCCCCCAAATAATAAAATGCATCACTGTATCACTGTCTTCCCGTTCATCATCGATTTGCTCGAGCGGGCCCCAGTAACATCTCCATATGTCCTGTCTCATGCTAGTAGAGCCAAAGGCATCTGCTTGCTCCAGGAACATAAAGAGCCTCAATCCATTCCGGAATGAGGTCTATAATTGTTACTGGTATTTGGCATATATATCAAATACAACACGGGTAGCTTGCCAGGCTCTGCCGTGCAGGTAGCATACTCTTGTAGGCATCTCTATGTCCAGCATTTATTGATGAACCGGCGTGGCCGCGAGCCGGGCGCTGATAGGCTGGTCTGCTGGGTGGAGGTCTGACGAGAGAGAAGTCCGGATGTGGAAAATGGAGGCCCTCGTGGAGTGGGGGTTGTCTGGCTTGTTGCGAGGCTCTGCTGGGATGGTGGGCCAGGACTAGAACCCACCATCCCTCCCGGGCACCTCAAGCATGAAAACATGGCATGTCACTAAAAATTTTTTTTTGAAGTAAAACAGATTTTATTAAGGAGGTTTTAGGAAAGGGAAGGAGGAGGGAAAGTGAGAGAGAGAGAGAGAGAGAGTACACATCTCAAGAGGGGAGATGCGGGCGACATACATGCTCGGGCACCACATGTGCTTGGCCACGTGGGCTCAGGCAGCATGTGAGCTCAGGCATCATGTGTGCCTAAAAAAATTTTTTAAAGCTATTAGTTGAAAAGATGACCTTTTGGTTTTCCTTTTTTTTATTATTTCTTTTGTTTTATACATATTTACAAGTCTCTATACCTGACATAATATAAGATGGATTTTTATATCTGCTTCTGCATTTAATCTATTGCAAATGGTTTTTGTGGAAATATATGAAAAACGTTTCATTTCACACCAACAAAAAGAGAGAAACAGGAGCATTGTTTGATTTTGAACCACACTCACTGGTGCTCAGGGATTATTCCTGGCTCTGAGCTCAGGGATAATTCCTGGTGATGGTCAGGAGTCCATGTGGTTCTGGGTATTGAACTTGGGTAGGCCACATTCAAGGCAAGTGCTCTATCCACTGTACTATCACTCTGGCCCAAAGGGAGGAGTACTTTAATAACAGCCTTTTGAATAATTGTGGATATTCTTTGACACAACACCAAAACTCTACAAGGATCATTCCTTAAAGCTGTTTATTTGTTTATAATCTTAAGCCTTATTTATAAATTGTTTACTATTTAATTGAAATACCTGGCCTGTCTTACATCTAAAATGAATCTGTTATCAGAGAGATGCAAATCAAAACAATAATGAGATATCATCTCATACTACAGAGACTGGTGCATATCCAAAAGAGCAAGAACAACAAGTGCTAGTGTGGATGCTACGAAAGGGAACTCTCATCCATTGTTGGTGGGAATGTAGACTGGTACAGGCTTTTGGAAAAACAATATGAACATTTTTCCAAAGACTAGAAATTGAGCTCCCATTTGACCCAGCCCTACCACTCCTGGGAATAAACCCTGGGAGGTCAAAAACACGCAGCAGAAATACCATCTGCACTTTTATTTTCATAGCAGCACTATTCACAATAGCCAGAATCTGGAAACAACCAGAGTGCCCTGTTGGGGAAGCTGCTGGGGTCCCCAACAGTGCCAGGAAGCGAGTTCCCTTCTACCTCCGAAGCCGGCGGGGAATGGATGAAAACTTAGGAATTCGATGCAGTTTTAAAAGGGCTATACTATCACAGGTTCCGATATACAATCCAAGAGCAGGGAAAACATCCGGACTCTGGGTTCCCTGCTAGACCCCAGCCACCTGTAGGCCAAGATGGCTGCCACCACGTGTTGAGGCCCAACAGAGAGTGGAGAGGATGGAGAAGTAAAACGTCAAGGGAAGCTGAAATAGCAAAAGGGGGAAAAAGCTTCTTTCTTCTTGCAGCTTATTTTATAGCTAGAAATCTGCCCAAACTCCCCAGCCCAGCCCATTCTGGGCTGGGCTATCTAGAGATAAAAACAGGAAAACAGCTCTATAGAAATGAAGCAACTTCCAGGGAGGCCTTTGGCTGTTTACAAGGACCCAGAGCTCATTCAAAGCCTCCCAGCAGAGCTGAGAGAAGCTGTAAGCTAAATGTAACTTCCCTGGCAGGGAGGGTCAAATGCCCTCAGGTAATTTCTCCCAGCACCTCACCTAATGTCTTGAGCCAAGATCTGCCTGGAATTGGCTATAGGGTAGAGAAGGGGGTTTCTGAGATGGCATGTCTCTGCGCCCAAAGACTAATACTAATGCCAGTTAAATATTTCTCCAAGACTTCACAAGAGTCTTGTCTACTTCATGGTAGTTTTGTATTTTAGTTGCCTTTGAGTTATCAGGGAGCCATGCTTGCTTGCTTGGAGGCAAACAGCATTTCTCTCTGGTCTAATTACTTAGAGATCCAACGTGGCCAGGCAAATATGCTGGTAAGACCTAGCTAGTCCCACAATGATTGTGGTAGCATGAGAGAATATTTATACCAGCCAGTACAGAATACATGGTCAGATAAACTGCCACATTTAAACTAACCCCTATCTACAAAGTGATCTGCAGGAGGCAATTCAGGGCAGATGCAGAGGCTCTTAGGCTTTTAGGTGTCCTGCAACAGTGTCCAAGAACTGATGACTAGATAAATAAACTATGGTACATCTACACAATGGAATACTACACAGCTGTTAGGAAAAACAAAGTTATGAAATTTGCCTATAAATGGATGAACATGGAGAGGATCATGCTGAATGAAATTAGCCAGAGGGATAAGGACAGATATAGAATGACTGCATTTATTTGCAGGATATAAAAAATAATAGCATGATACCAATATCCAAGGCCAGACAAAACATGGATCAGGAGGTCTTGTCAGTGGTAGAACCTACTATAAATGTGTGGGAGTCATAGGTTAGGCACTACAGAGAAAGGAACAGTGTACTAATAAATATTATAAATGATAATACCAGAGTAGAACTGAGCATTGAAAGTAGGCAAAAGGATATACATGATAACCTCTGACTGTATGTATTGCAAGCCACACTGTGTAAAAAGAAGGAAGAGAGAGAGAGAGAGAGAGAGAGAGAGAGAGAGAGAGAGAGAGAAGTGAAAATTGTCCGCCATAGATGCAGGCTGGGGGGGGGGAGAAATCATGGGACATTGGTGGAGGGACATAGGCACTGGTGGAGGGATGGGTGCTGGGACACTGTATGTCTGAAACACAAATATGAACACTTTTGTAATTGTATATCTCACGGTGGTATAATGAAAAATTAAAAAATAAATAAATGAATCTGTTATCTATATATGATTTTGCAATATCATGCATTAGTCTTTTGGAAAATATTGATTCACTGAGTCAGTCTTTCAGATGTGAACCTGGAACGTTATCCAACATGCCCAAATCACAGTTACCACAAAAGTGGATTTTTCCTGCATTACTGGGTTCTTAAGAATTACATGAAAGACTTGCATATAAAACTCAGGTGCTTAAGAAGCTTACTTTAGTCAAGAAGTTATATCTGGATCCCTCCCCAATAGCCAGCCTCTTTTTTTGTACCTATGCGCTATGTCACTCACCTTGTCTCTCTTTCCTGTCTACCTCCAGTGCAAAATAATCTGGCCTGAACCTATATCCTTCTGCTTAACTCCAGTTTTCAATGGTCTGGTTATTTTTTTTTGCTTTGGTTTTGTTTTGGTTTGCTTTTTTTGGGCCATACCCAGCGACAATCAGGGATTACTCCTGGCTCTGCACTCAGGAATTACTCCTGGTGGTGCTCGGGAGACTATATGGAATGCAGGGGATTGAACCCAGATAGGCTGCATGCAAGGCGAGTGCCCTACCTGCTGTGCTCTCGCTCTGTCCCCCAATAGTTTGGTTTTTGTCCCTACACTGTAATCTAGTTAGTGTACATTTTCCTAGTCTAAACTGTTGTCATTGGACCCCTTTAGAATTGCACCTCAGCGGTTCTGTTATTCTGGCTGTCCTTAGTCTCTGGCCATGACCACAGCCACGTGGGGGAGACTTTTGTGCTCAGTGTCTGTCAGATTCTGTCTCTCTCTGGGCATAGGTGAGTATACAAAAAGAAAGAGCCAACTTGGCTGGGGCTTCCCTTTATTTTTTTTTAATTTTTTATTTTTACAATTACAAAGATATACAATTAAAAAAGTTCATATTTGGGTTTTGGTCATACAGTGTTCCAGCACCCCATCCCGCCACCAGTGCCCATCTCCAACCACCAACGTCCCCAGTTCCCTCCCCCTCCCCCAGCCCGCCTCCACGGCAGGTTCTTTATTTCTTTCCCTTTCTCTCTCTTTCTCTTTTTCCCTTCCCCCCAGACTATGGATTACAGAACATACATTAAAGGGTTGTCATGTGTATCTTTTTGCCTCTATTTAATGCTCAGTTCTAGGTTGGCATTAGTACCCTCAACAATTGTTAGCACACTGTTCCATTTTCTGTCTTACCTAGGCTCGGACTCCCACACATTTGTGATAATTTCCACCTTTGACAAGACCTCGTGATATATGTTTCACTTGACCTTGGATATTGGTATCATAATATGTACATATATATTTATGTTATGCAAATAAATGCAGTCATTCTGTATCTGTCTCTCTCCTTCTGGCTAATTTCGCTCAACATAATCTTCTCCATGTCCATTGGGGCTTCCCTTTAGCGTCTGTCATTTTCCACCCTGGTCAGCCCATCATCTTTCCCTAATTGGATAACTTTTTGGGTGGATAAATTAAAAATGATCAGGTTCTAAAAACCAAAAATAAATAAATAAGTAAAATAAAGATAAAATTGTTTATGTATCTTTTTCATTTTGTCCAATAAAATATTTGGAAGATACTTATTCAAGGGTTGATATTTTAGTAGTTATTACCGCTTCATCAAGAACATTACTGCATGGAATCACACTTCAAAAAACAATAAAAATACAAACTTGGAATTGTGTGTTGAAAATCATTCATTCTTACAGATTGGTGCCAGGACCTGGCTTTGTGATGCTGTAGGACATTTTAAGAGCCCCTGGCTGTTTTTAGAATTGAGAATTGCTACTGGTTTAGATCAATCAAAATCTGCTCACTCAACAGGAGTACAGCAAATTTAGCCAAATTTGTTAAATTTGCCGCATCAAGAAAAGGGGGTGCATAGCATGCAGAGAGTAACTACAGTGTCTGCTAAGTCACAGTGACCTCAATCAGACCAAAGCAATGAAAACAAGGCACTGAGGAGCTACAAAGCTGTTTCCGTTCTAGATCGACCAATGGTTCAATCTCTTCCTTCACTGGCAAGCCTCTCTGAGGCAAAGAGATTTCAAGTAAGGCTGTGATATCTAGTGGCTCATTCTAATCTATTTTTTGGTCTCTCAATCTTCTCCTCCTTCCCTCCCCTATGACCTTATATATGCAGAGCAAGTTCTTTACCTTGGAGCCAGCTATCTGGCCCTAAGGCTCTCTGTCTTAATCCAGAGCAGTAGATAAGGATGACTTTGTAGTTAGTGAGGTACTAGTTTGTGGCCAGGGCTTGGCTTGTTGCACAGCAGATCAGTTTTTCTCCCCACCAAACATGAGTAGGGTGAATAAGGAAGTGGGTTCAGGGTAAGCTTTGCCATTCTAAGAAAAGCACAGGAATGACAGAATAGAAAGGAGAAGCTGTACTGGAGAATGAAACACCTAAAGAAGGTCCACCAGCACCAGCTGGAGAACAGCTCAAACGGAGGGAGTCGTGCCTGGCATAGAACAATGAAAAGCTTATACATATTCTAGT
Organism: Cryptotis parvus; assembly: GCA_021461705.1. Taxonomy (NCBI): domain Eukaryota; kingdom Metazoa; phylum Chordata; class Mammalia; order Eulipotyphla; family Soricidae; genus Cryptotis; species Cryptotis parvus. The sequence continues at coordinate 19,292 of JAJIBD010027873.1, forward strand.
ATTTTTTCAGGAAACTCATACATATTCATGAAGGGAAAGAGTGCGCATGTGCAATTAAGCAACACACAAAGAAAGACTATACATGGTACATACAGAAAACAGAGGAGAAACATTTATGGGTGTGTGTTTTATTGGTATGGTAATGAAGATCAAGGTAACTAGAGGTCAAGAGGGTTCCACTGAACAGTCTCCACTGACCTGGCGGTATTGTCCAGTGGGCCAGGGGCCTGGGGTGCTTATCAGTGCGAAAGTGTTGTTAAGACTCTGCTTTGGCCCAATCAGAGCTCAGAGAATGTGGCTGGGCAGTTTCTCCTTGAGAGAGGTCACATCCAATTTATAAATCTCAGGCTGGTCTATTTTAGATTTCCCTAATCTCAGAGAGTTCTACATTTTCAGGGTGAGAGAGAAGGAAAGAAGTTGCCAAAAGCTTTGGCAGATTACTAGCTGTCCTGTAGGCATTCAAGTTCCCTTTCTTCCTCACCCTCACATTATACCTACTTGTCCAATTCAGGTACTGGAGCCTAAACTGGTCCCCCCCATATCAAACAGGGCTAGGTTTTATAAACAGGGAGTATCTGGGAGGGGAAAAAAGGGGGTCAGAACTGCAGAAACAAAGAACTCTGATGAAGGGGGCAGGTCTCCAAGGACTAGGAGCCAGGGCACCCATGATCCTTAGCTGGCCTGTCTAGTCAACGTTGGCCAACCCACTACAATGAGATCGCCCAGGTATAACCCTTTGATCACTGTTCTCAAAATATCCCCATGACCTCACCCTAAACACCCCAGAAACAGTTTTGTGGCAAAACCCCTCTGGGATGTGTGAAGGCAGCCTCCTCTCAGCCTTGTGGTTTTTCCTTCTGACCCTCGTAATTCTGATGCCACACTAGAAAATCATACCTCTACTCCCTTAGTGGGAAAAAAGGGCTTCTCCGTGCATATCCGGTGCAAGCTACTGAAAAGTGAGGCACAAGACCCTTAATTTATTTGAAAATCATTTGCCTCCATGTCTTGGATCTTCCTTTCCAAGCTGGAGTCCAGTCACAAGCAAACCGCTGAGAAATTTGCCTGTTCTGAAAGGCGACTGTGAAAGCTGGACCTGCAACTTCACTAAATCGACTCAGTCAACAAGTTCGAAGGCACAGAAATGTGGCGGGTAGGCGCCTAAGGCACACTGTTAGAGATACGGTACAGCAGGACCTTAGGCACTTTTTAATTCTCCTGAATTTATAGCAGGGAACGCAGGTTCTGATTCTGACTTTGCCATTGAATGCCCGGATGATTTTATGCTTCCAGGGTACCCACTACCCACCAATAAAACTAGTGAGCAGTTGCCACAAGTGGTGGTGGGGGAGAAGGGATCACTATGGCAATGACAGCCGGAAATAATCACTCAGAACAAGAAACGAGTGATGAAAGGAGGTAAAGGGACAAACAGGATAGCCTTGGAACCATAATGCCCAAAAAATGGGGGTGGGGAGAGAGAGAGAGAGAGAGAGAGAGAGAGAGAGAGAGAGAGAGAGAGTCTGTCATACAAGCAAGCTGTAGGGGTGGGAAACTGAGGACCGTATTGGTAGGAAATGTACACTACTGACCGGAGGGGTGTCGGAACATCACCCAATCCTGAACAATTTTGTAACTGTGTATGTGACGGTGATTCAATTAAAACAAAACTCAGAAACTAGTGAGCAATTAACAGTAAACGAACGACACACTACAAAGCAGTCCTGCAATCCAAGACACGGCCGGACAGTCTTGGGACTGAATCTCTTGACCAAGAACCTGCGTGAGTCTGCGGAGCGTTTCCCGCAAACACACACGTGACTCCATAAAATCCCTTCATTCATCTAATGAGCTTTTACGAGCCCGCTGCAGCCCGCGACCAGATTACACGCACTTCTGATTCCTTCTACCCCTTCACCGCACGCAGAGCTTGAGGTATGAATGCGTGTCCCACCTCGGACCCCAAGGGGGTCCACCACCTCTCCCGCGCCGCGTCCGGGGAGCCCCAGAGGCGGTGGGGGGTCGAGGCCGTGGGGGCGGGGCCGCCACGAAGACCTCCGCGCGTTCCGATTGGTCCTTAGAGTCCTCGTGACCCTAAATCCGCCCCCCCGGACCCCTCCTCCGCGTCCGCGCGGGGGTGCGGACTGTGTGGACTGAATGGGCGCGAGCGCAGCGCCTGGGCGGACGGGGGGCGCGCGGCCCTGGCTTGGCAGCCGGTCGGAGCCCCATCCCCTAATATGAGGACGAAGGTTGCGGGCGATGCGAAGCGGCGTCCTCTGCTGCCGCGGACCGAGACGGAGGCGGCGGCACCTGCCGGCCAAGGTATGTGGCGCAGCCTCCTCTTCGCCTAAGACCGGGGGGCCGCGGCGGCTTTGCGCCCCTGCCCCTGCTGGACTGCTCAGGACTGCCCCTCCCCAGGCTCCCTTAAACCCCACGTTCTGCGCCCAGAACGCTACTAGCCCAGATGCGCCTTGTGGGGGTCTCGGGCTGGAAATAGTGACCCTGGGTGGTGTGGACGTGACGGGGGCGCCGCGAGTAGCGCCAGTGTAGGAGGCGGTGGAGACGTTGCTGGAAGATTCTGAGCCAGCCAACCGGTGCATTCGTTTTCCCGCTGAGGGCTTGGGGGACCCTTTGCAGAGTAACTCGATGTTGTGGAGCTCCGAAAACTGCACGGGGCACCCATAGGCCGGTGTGATGTGTCGACATTTGCTCAGGTCGAAATTTGCCCGTGACCTTGCCTGCGCCCCTCTCTGAGGCCAGCCCCGTGGTAGGGACACGCTTTTGATGACCTTTTGGTTTCTGATGACTTTTTGGTAAGGGCGACTAGGTACTCGGCGTGCGCCTTTAGTGTGTTAGTCTTCGGAGAGCATTAGCTGAGAAACCCCAGCAAATAGGGAGCAGGGAACCTCTGTCCCTATACCACATCAATTGGGTGACCTTGACCAATACCCATCTTCTTGTGGGGCTCCTAGCCCTGCTCGTGGATGAGGTTGACCCGTTATGGTCCCTCCGAATCCAAAATCTGAGAGAAGGGTTTTGCAAAATTCTAGCGTTCTGCTTAACTAGATCATGGTTTAGAGCAAAGGGAACATACAGCAATTTTGTTTGTTTGTTTGTTTTACCTGCTGCACTTGTTGTCACCCTTGGGTTGCACTTGTGTGAAGCTCTGTCTGGGTGTTGGGTTTACAAAGAGAAAAGAGTCTCATCTGCCCTCTGGTGTTTAGCCAAGCCTTCCTCTTCTTTCTGTTGGTTAATGCTTACACAGAAGGATGTTTTCTTCAAAGTGTGGATGAGGGAGCCAGGCTGCTGACTGAAGGGGGCACAGAGGCCCACACCATCCGGTGAGGGGGCCTTTGTTTCCTTGTGTGAGCCTGGAAGCTTGTCGTTTAGGAAGAATGTCAGACATTTCTCATTGGTGAGCCAGAGGCTCCCTAGCGCTGCAACCATTCATTTGGACAGGATGTTGTGAGCTGCGGGGGCGCGTTCATCACCTGAGGTGCTGTTGTCTCTGTAAGGTGAAGTGGACCTTGCATAGTTTGAGTTATGGTGTTGCCGCCGCCATTCTGCCTCTGGGCAGGGGTAAGAAATGAGCGAGGTGGGAAGGTACAGAGTTTATGAAAGACAGGGGAGCTAAAGACTTAAGTCCCAACCCTCCTGCTTATAATGCTTGTAATTTTAGCACCAACTCCCAAATTGTCCTCGTGCAGATTTAGAGCAGATGCATTTCTTTGTTCTTGAATATGCCTCTTCTACTTCCTTGCTCGCCTTGCCGGGGTATTTTGTAGCAGTGTGAGCAGGTGGCCTCCTGGGAGGTGAATGCACAATAAAGAGAGGTTCCAGGGTCCTAGGCAGGAATTAGTTCACACAAGTGCTGTGGATCCAGGGGACCTATCGTGGAGCCAGGCAATTCCCAGAAGGGGTGTTTGCTTTCCCGCACCCTTCCCTGCCCTTGTGGCCCCTGATGAGCACCTTTGCCTAGCTGCCGTGGAGACACAGAGCCGAGAGGGCTGCGCGGTGTTTTCAGCTGAGCTACCCTGGGTGGAATTCAAACAGCAGTGAATGTGTGCACAGAAATAGGAGGGGTGAAAACTCCTGCGCCACCAAGGAAAGGGGAAACAGGAGATGGGTCACGGTGAGTAGTATATGGCGTCGAAGGCATCTGAAGATGCTGCATTCCCGGCCTGGTGGGAGGAAGCCATGAATCCGGCTGTAATCCTGGGGAACTGTCTCCCCATCTCCCAGATCATAAGCACACACGTGCAGAGTCCAAACCACTAGGGAGTGGGGGTGGGAGATTGAAGATAGGGGGTTCAAGCATACCACCAGGCTTGTTTGATCTGGATAACTTTCTTTTTAAAATTGGTGCTGAGGGCTTCCAAGGGTTAGTGCTGGCAGGCCAGACAGTTCATTGTGAGAACCAGAGGGTGAGGTGCTGCTTGTGGGGCCAGAAACCACTAAGGACACCCTGGCAATGCTTGGGGATCACCCAGGTCACTTCTGGTGGCACTTGGGGGCTTCTAGGGTTACACTCCATAGTGCTCAGGGGAGGCAGACTGTCCTGGGTATTACATCACTAACCCCCGTGCTATCTCCCCATTCGCTATTATTACTAAAACACATTTTTAATTGTTGTATACATAGGAGAAAAGTAGGTATAGCATGAGCGTATTGTGCCACGCGTTTATGCTCTCAGCACCTACATTCAAAAGCAGAAGCCCCCAGATGCTCCTACCCACTCACCCTGGCTTCCAGAATGTCTGTAAATGCAAGGCAGTTCCTCAGGTAGCATCCTTTCCTTCTGACATTGATAAGAAAACAGCCCAGGCCGATGGCGCAGGCTAGTGTCAAGGACCTGCTTTCATTAGACTCTATTTTGCTTAAACGCTCAGTTTCCTAGCATCTCTGGGGAATAGTTGTACTAATGATACCATTAAGTGAAGGTTTAACTGCATCAGTGGAACCCTGCAGTGCTCTGCTTCTTTTCTTCCGGAGTTCGGTTTTAGAGACTCACTCCTGATGCTGCTGGTAACACTATCCATATGAGCGTTCATTGCCAATTTGACCCACAGCTGACTGTGCCACCGATTCACTATGCACTATTAGATGATTTCCAGTCTTTGTGCCAGTGGACCCTCTTACACTTATATACTTTTTACATTTATTCTTATGGGGGTAGGAGAAGAGTGTGGGCCATACCTAACAGTGCTCGGGGCTTTCTCTTGACTCTGTGCTCAGGTGTCACTCCTGACAGGTCAGGGTGGTATGTGGTACCAGGAATTGAATTGGAGTCAGCCACATGGAAGGGAAGTACCTTATCCTTAGTAACATCTCTTGGGCCCTCTTCTCATGGAATGGTTTGAGGCGCTTTATGTTTCTGGAGCAAGCAGATGCCCTTTGGCTCTACTAGCATGAGACAGGACACATGGAGATGTTACTGGTGCCCGCCAAGCAAATCGATGATGAACGGGAAGACAAGTGATACAAGTGATTTCCCCTTCCCTTTGTTTGTCCCCTGGGCATCATGCACACTTGGTTGTTGAGCTCACACACTTGGTTGTGGCATGCCAGATCATACTTTGTTTCGCTCCAGGGATCATAGACTGTGGTACTTCATAGAGCACATTCAGAGTGTGTGAGGGGTGGGGCAGGGGCGGTGCCGAGCAGGCTGGCAAGGCTGGAGATCAGATTCGTAGCCTGGTTCTGCCACATCCTGAGCCACTGTGTGCCTTTCCTGAGGACTTCTGTGGCTGTCTAACTGCTGGGTGCCTATCTAGGCGGCCTCAGAAGTTGCAGGTAATGGAAGGTATTTTGTTTCAGCTTTAGAATAACTGCATAGGTAGCCCCCTCTGGTGATGGTGAGTCTTACCAAGAGTTAGGGTCAGCATTGCTCACAAAGGCACATCTATTCTGGGCTGTGCCTGGTGTTTCCTCAGCAAGTGTAGTCACCTCTGGGCCTCAAACACCCTTTTGGTCAGGCAATAGGGCAGGCTGAGCAGTGGGGGAACCCTTCAGCCCCAGCAAGTTTCTCTGGAAAAACTGTTTTACTTTATCTCAGCTTCCAGTGCTGGCTGCCAACGTGCCTGGAACTTCTCCTTCCGGCTCTCACCATCACTACACTTTCTCCTCTTCTTTCTATTTCTCTGACCTGCTTTCTTTCCTGGAGTTCTGCTTAAGAGCTCCCCTATGCCCTAGTGGAAAAGTCCTTTTCTTCTTTAGTACTTTGAGGCTGTACAGAACAGTGGTGTTCTCCTGTTACAGCCTGAAAAATCTCCAGGATTAAGTTACTGGAATGTTCACCAACTGCTATAGCCATGATTTCTATTGTTTCCCTTCAGATTTTAATGTTGGAAATTGTAGTGGAATCATACATGACTTGATCATCTTTAAAAAGGAACAAGTTGGGGCCGAGTGATAGCCCAGCAGGTAGGGCGTTTGCCTTGCATGCAGCTGGCCCATGCTGGCCTGGGTTTGTTCCCATATGGTCCCCCCGAGCACTGCCAGGACTAATTTCTGAGTGCAGAGCCAGGAGTAACCCCTGAGCATTGCTGGGTGTGACCCAAAAAGCAAAATAATAATAATAATAATAATAATAATAATAATAATAATAAAATAAATAAAAAGGAACAAGTTGGGAAAAGTTATGAAAAAAGTGCTTTGATGGACTAATATGGTTCAGCAGCAGGTGTAGTTTTTGTCATCAGACACTTCCAGGTATTGATTTCTGATCCGGGTAGACTTTCTAGACTCCCTCATCCTCCTCTCTCTCCTTCATCCCTCTGCTTTTCATCATCCTTTCTTTCTTTCTTTTGGGCTTTTTGCCCACCTGCCATACTCCACGTTTACTCCTGGCTCTCTGCTCAGGTTTACTCTTGGTGGTGCCCCAGGGACATGCAGAGCCAGGGGTCAAACAGGAGTTGGCCTTGTGCAAGGCAAGTGCCTGGCCCCCCCTAACCAGGTCTCTCTCCCCGTCCTGTTCTTCACCGCCTTTCTCACTCTTTGCCGCTTTTCTGCTTTTTCACAAGCATTGTTCTCATTTCTTTTCTTTTTTTTCCCCAAATTTTATTACACCACTTTTAGACACACAGTTGCAAGATGCTCATGTAGTTTTGGTTCTACAGTATTCCAACACCCATCCCTCCACCCGAACCCATCTCCCATCACCAATGTCTGCACCTCCCTCCCTCCCACACCTCAACTACTTGGCGGGTTCTGTATGTCTTTTCTCTCCTCTCTATCTCTCCCCCCCCGCCTAACTTTCCTACACATTGTAGAATGCAGTACATTAAAGGACATAACTGTTTCCACTAGTTTGATGGACTTAGGGGCCTCATGGTCAGCATCTGGACTACGAAAATGGTGGCTAATGTGGTGGGTGAGTTTCATCGGCTGCCTCCGGGACCCCCAGAGGTGATGGGCCCACTTCCAAAATCCATCTGTCCTCCTGGGAGCCCCATATTCAGCTGAGCCTGGGGAGAGCCGAGTTCCAGCTTCCCCAGCCACGTTTGAGTCTCTGCATGCAATGGCTGGTTGCCCCAGGGCAGCTCCTGTGGGGGGCCACCAGGCTCGACAAAATAGAGGGGGGGAAGGGCTGACCCCTGGCTCCATCTGATGAATTCCCAGTGATTCCCGCTTTGGGAGCCTCGAACCTGGGCTCGAGCCTCGTTTTTGCTCTGTTAATCTGATCTTGAGGTAGCACAGGCTGATATGCTGCAGCATCCAGACTGAAGGTGGCGGCTAGTGTGGTGGACGAGTCTCATCCGGCTGCTTCCGGGACCCCCAGAGGTGATGGGTCCACTCCCAAAACCCATCTGTCCTCCTGGGAGCCCCATGTTCAGCTGAGCCTGGGGAGAGCCGAGTTGCAGCTTCCCCAGCTGCGTTTGAGTCTCTGCATGCTATGGCTGGTCGCCCCAGGGCAGCTTCTCATTTCTTTTCTAGACGTCAGCTGGGGAGAGGAGAATGGAATTGCTCTTTTTACATGGCTTATCCTCTTTGCTTGCCATTTCCTGCACTATCAGTCACTCAGGACTTGCTGGTGGGTGCAGGCTTATGACTCCTTGTTCTCTTGACCAGCAGCTTAGCCACCCATGGAATTTTTAGCTTTCTGGTAGCTTCACGAGTGCAAAGTTAAGAAGAAACAAGTGATCAAAGTTCAGTTTTCTTGGATGCTAAGACATTTAAAATTCTTGAGCACCAGATAATAAAGTAATAAGTAACCAAAAAGGAGTAGGAGATTTCAGGGACCACTGGAACAAGCTGACGTTAGCCAGTAAGGGATTATTCAAACAAATCGACAAACAAACATGCCGAGTAAGCTTCATTTAGCTGATGCTCCCTCCTTCTGCTGCTCCCTCCTTCCTGGACAATGCCCCCCATCCCACTCAGTCTAGACAACCTAATGCTTTGTTCTCATAGCTATCAGAGCTAGCATAACATTAAAATGAAAGGCGATAAAAAAGAATGACATGACAGTTAAAGTTGCTTGGCTGATTTGACTCATGACCTCTTTGAAGCAGAGATGGGTCCTTGCCGCTGGTTGCAGTCTGACTTGTGAGCAGATAGTGCTTATTGCGAGCTTGCTCCAGGCTGGAGGAGAGATATGCTGCGTGAGCAGTGGCAGTGGCAGCCACTTTGGGAATCTCCCCGTGCTGCCTGCCCAGAATCTGGGAGCAGAGAGTCAAAGTGCTGCTTGATGCAAGGAAATCATGTACTTGGACCATGTCCCTCACAGACCTAAATCATTTTAGGAATTCAAACTTGTTGAACTTCCAACATGAAACCCAATAAAACTTCCCTTTGTCTCCTGCCTGCTTCCTTTCTTTCAGTCCGGGCCTGTCCCCTCTGCCTTATTCCCAGTCTCCCCCTCAATCCTGTCCCTTTCTCACTTGCGGATTCCTTGGACCAGTCAGTCCTTTTCCTCCAGGGCAGATAGAATGATTGAATGCCAGATTAGTGCGTGTGTTGCCTGGCTCTCTTCCCACCTTGCCTTCCCCATCTGCCTGCCAGCTGCTCCCGAGGAAGGTCTGCTGGTGTTACCTCATACTCTGAAACCTTAGGACTGTATCCCTTGTGTCTTTCCTTCCAGGATGGGATCCTGCCAGTTTCTGAATTTGCACACACATACCATCTCCTACCCTGTCTTCCCTTCCTGTGGGATTCAAGTTTTGGGGAGGATCAGTGCTGGGGCTTGATAGTGTTTGAGAGGTGCTGCGTTAATTAGACTTTCTCTTTCTTGCACTAAGTACTATTAACCCAGCTCAGTAATTTGTATTCGGGTCTCCCAAGAGGTCTGGAAGTCATGGCTAGCAAGATTCAGGTAACTGTACAGTGACTGGGCCCATTGAAGCAATATTGTTTATTTGTTTGTTTTGGGGGCTATATTCAGTGATGCTTAGGGATTACTCCTGGTTCTCTGCTCAGGAATATCTCCTGGTGGTGCTCAGGGGACCATATGAAGTGTTGGAGATTGAACCTGGGTCAGCATCATGCAAGGGCAAGTGCCCTACTTGCTATACTATCTCTCTAGCCCCAGTGAAGCAATATTGCTGAGGCCCTGTAATGCCGGGTCACCCAGGCCCACCCCTCATAGTTCTTGGGGACCATGAGGTGTCAGGCATTCACCTGATGCCGGGGATCGAACCCAGGTCAGCCATGTACAAGGAAACTCCGTATCCGCTTATGCTATAGCTCTGACCCCAAAACCTGAACTTTCAGCACATGCCGGATCTCGTGGCTGACCAGCTGTGGAGCTGATTGGCATCTTTCAGCGCTTGCTCTGGCTCAGCTGTCCCCCCTCCCGCACCTTTTGATCATTTCACTGTCACTTGACGCCTCACCTATGATCACTGCCCCTGCTTGGGAACTACTTAGGGCTGCCTCACTCCTCCTCTGAGGGTGGTTTGAAGAGCTGGTTCCTTCCTAGCTGCATCTTCGCCACTGTCCCCAGGTCCCCTCTGATCTGGCCTGGGCAGGTCTCTCTAGGGCATTTTGGCATGCCCTTCCTTCTGCCGGGAGTCTGCTCCTCCCTTTCTGCCTTGGAAGTCCTGCCTGTCCTGCAGGGATCCGCTTACAGCCATTCATCCCAGGGAAGCCTGTGACCAACCCTGACCGAGCTGGTTCTTATTGCCCCTCTAGGCTGCTTATTTGGTATTTGGGATATTTGGATATTTTCATTTCCCTGGCTAGGTTATTCGCTACAGGAGGCAAGGGACTGTGTGTCTCTCCTTATCTTTCCAGGGTATGGAACATGCTGATGAAATGGGTGTCCAAAGGATTATTAGGTGAGCAGAGCAGATGACCCAGCAGTGCAGACCACCCCCTAAACTGAAACTCTGCAAAGATTAAGCCCTGGTACAAAGGCGCCCATTGTTTGTGAGGACTGAGCCTTCCTTCCTCCCTCACTTCTGGAATGGATTCAGTCATTGACTGGCCTCGTTGGGAGCACTGAGAACGCAGATGCTCAGATGATTTCCTGAAGGGCTAAATTCTCGAGTGGAGCCCAGCTGGATGAAGCCTGGTACAGAGAATATGTTCCCAATCCTGATCACTGTCTGTCTGTCACTGTCTTCCCGTTCATCATCGAATTGCACCTGTAACATTTCCATATGTCCTGTCTCATGTAAGTAGAGCCCAAGGGCACCTGCTTGCTCCAGGAACATAATCCTGATCAAACAGACACAAAGAGACGGCTAGAAATACAGTATCCACCAACCTGAAGATTCCTGGGCTGGGGAGTTACAACAAATGTATGTGCTATAAAGTGTCCTTTGTATTTTCACTTGTTATGTGAAATTTCTAAATTATGCCTAGTGAGTTTTAAAAATCATCTCTTGGGTCAGAGAGATAGGACAAGGTAAGACACTTTACATAGCCTGGTTCAGTCTCCAGCACTGCATATGGCATCTCAGCATCTTCAGAAGTGACCCCTGAGCTCCCCTGGTGTGGTCCAACTCCCCCCGCCCCCTGACAAACAATGATTTTTTTAAAAAAAAATCCCTTAAATATGCCACATTGGAATTTTCTGAACCAGGTGTAAAGCCAGGTTTTTCGTTTTCGCTTAACCCTCTGTGCCATGCCACAGAGGGATTCAGCATTGCCCTGGGCAGCCGCCCTCAGTGCCAGCATGACCCCATCAATCTACCCTTTGACCCTCCATAACAAATATCAGGATCTGTCCGGGTCCCTGTAAATGGAGGGGCTGAGTAGCAGGAGAGACACGAGCATACGCTAGGGTGACCCAGAAGCAAATCTAGAGGCTCTTTGAATAGCCAGGAGTGGACATCAGGAAGTGAGCTTGAGAAGGACACTGATTCTCGCTCTCCTCTCACATGCCCCATATTTTATTCTCCCTGAACTTTGACCTCTTCTGACGAAATACAAAATTTTAGCCTTATTCTGGCAAGCATCCACTAAAGGGTGCTGAAATGCTTACTGCTGTGGACCCCGATATTTACTTAGTCTCTGACTCTCTCCCATCGAGTTACTGTTTGCAAAGCAGAAATTAGTTACCCTGCAGTGGAGAGGCCTGCTCAAGACCTGTTCAACCCATCCTTCAAGACTGATGTGACCCGTACTATGCCAGAGCCATGTCACGTGGCTACGGGGAAATGCTGGGATGGACACAGCTTCACATCCGGCCCGTTTCTGCCTAAAGTGAATCATGTGAATAATCATGAAGAAACAGACAAATTTTATTTCAGGGACATTCCAAAAAATAATTGATCTGCTTTTTTTTTTTAATGTCATCATTAGGAAAGATCAAGGAACTGGTTTAGATGAAAGGAAGTGTGGAAAAAAAAATAAATACAGGATTGGGGCCAGAGAAAAGGCTCAGAGGGCTGGAGCATGTACTTTGTGTGCGGGGAGACCCTGGTTTGATCCAATTCCTGGTACCACATGGTTTTTTTCTAATTTTTTATTTTTACAATTACAAAGATATACAATTAAAAAGTTAATATTTGGGTTTTGGTCATACAGTGTTCCAGCACCCATCCCACCACCAGTGCCCATCTCCCACCACCAATGTCCTCGGTTCCCTCCCCTCCCCCAGCCCTCCTCCATGGCAGGTTCTTTATTTCTTTCCCTTTCTCTCTTTCTCTTTTCCTTCCCCTCCAGACTATGGATTACAGAACATACATTAAAGGGTTGTCATGTGTATCTTTTTGCCTCTATTTAATGCTCAGTTCTAGGTTGGCATTAGTACCCTCAACAATTTTAGCACGCTGTTCCATTTTCTGTCTTACCTAGCCTCTGACTCCCCCACGTTTGTGATAATTTCCACCTTTGACAAGACCTCGTGATATATGTTTCACTTGACCTTGGATATTGGTATCACAATATGTACATATATATTTATGTTATGCAAATAAATGCAGTCATTCTGTATTGTCTCCTTCTGTCTAATTTCACTCAACATAATCTTCTCCATGTCCATCCATTTATAGGCAAATTTTATAACTTCATTTTTCCTAACAGCTGCATAGTATTCCATTGTGTAGATGTACCAAAGCTTCTTTATCCAGTCTCATCGATTCTAGGGCACTCTGGTTGCTTCCAGATTCTGGCTATTGTGAATAATGCTGCTATGAACATAAAAGTAGGGATGGTGTTTCCGCTTATGTATTTTTGGTTTCCCAGAGTAGATTCACAGGAGTGGTATAGCTGGGTCAAATGGGAGCTAGTCTTTGGAGGAATGTCCATATTGTTTTTCCAGAAAGGCTGTACCAGCCATCAGTCCCACCAACAATGGATGAGTGTCCCCTTTTCCCCACATCCACGCCAGCACTTGTTGTTCTTGCTCTTTTGAATATGTGCCAGTCTCTGTGATGTAAAGTGGTATCTCATTGTTGTTTTGATTTGCATCTCTCTGATGATTAGTGATGATGAGCATTTTATCATATGTTTTTTTGGCCATTCGAATTTTTTCCTTGCTGAAGTTTCTGTTCATCTCTTCTCCCCCATTTTTTGATGGGTTGTTTGTTTTCTTCTTGTAAAAGTTCTAGCAGTGCCTGATATATCCTGGATATTAACCCCTTATCAGATGGGTATTGGGTGAATATTCTTTCCCATTCTGTGGACTGCTTTTGTATCTTAGTCACTGTTTCTTTTGAGGTGCGAAGCTTTTTAGTCTCATGTAGTCCCATATGTTTATCTTTTCTTCTAGTTGCTTTGTTAGTTTGCTTTGAAGATGCCTTTAGCTTCAATGTCGTGGTGGGTTTTTCCTATATTTTCTTCAATGTACTTTATGGATTCAAGTCTGATATAGAGATCTATAATCCATTTTGATCTGATTTTTGTGCATGGTGTTAGACACAGGTCCAAATTCATTTTTTTTTGTATGTCGCTGCCCAGTTTTCCCAACACCATTTGTTGAAGAGGCTCTCCTTACTCCATTTTAGACGCTTTGCACCTTTACCCAAAGATTAAATGATCATGTGTTTGAGATTGGGTTTCAGGATACTCAGTTCTATTCCATAGGTCCACAGGTCTGTTTTTATTCCAATACCATGCTGTTTTAATTACTACTGCCTTGTAGTACAGTTTGAAGTTGGGAAAGGTGATGCCTCCCATCTTCTTTTTCCCGAGGATTGCTTTAGCTATCCTTGGGGATTTATTGTTCCATACAAATTTCAGGAGGCGTTTGGTCAATTTCTTTGAAGAATGTCATGGGTATCCTTATAGGGACTGCATTGAATCTGTACAGAGCTCTAGGGAGTATTACCATTTTGACAATGTTGATTCTCCCCATCCATGAGCAGGGAATATGTTTCCATTTTCTTGTGTCCTCTTTTATCTCTTGGAGCAGTGACATGTTTTTTTTTTT
>JAJIBD010027875.1:0-5000 GCA_021461705.1 Cryptotis parvus
ATTTATTTTTTTTTAATAATTTTTTATTTTTACAATTACAAAGATATACAATTAAAAAGTTCATATTTGGGTTTTGGTCATACAGTGTTCCAGCACCCATCCCTCCACCAGTGCCCATCTCCCACCACCAACATCCCCGGTTCCCTCCCCCATCCCCCAGCCCTCCTCCATGGCAGGTTCTTTATTTCTTTCCATTTCTCTCTCTTTCACTTTTCCTTTCCCTCCAGACTATAGTACTTGATTTTCTGTGGCACAGAACATACATACATTAAAGGGTTGTCATGTGTATCTTTTGGCCTCTATTTAATGCTCAGTTCTAGGTTGGCATTAGTACCTTCGACAATTGTTAGCACCCCGTCCCGTTTTCTGTCTTACCTAGCCTCTGACTCCCACACGTTTGTGATAATTTCCACTTTTGACAAGACCTCCTGATATATGTTTCACTTGACCTTGGATATTGATATCATAATATGTACATATATATTTATGTTATGCAGATAAATGCAGTCATTCTGTATCTGTCTCTCTCCTTCTGGCTAATTTCGCTCAACATAATCTTCTCCATGTCCATCCATTTATAGGCAAATTTTATAACTTCATTTTTCCTAACAGCTGCATAGTATTCCATTGTGTAGATGTACCAGAGCTTTTTTATCCAGTCATCGATTTTCAGGCACTCTGGTTGCTTCCAGATTTTGGCTATTGTGAATTATGCTGCTATGAACATAAAAGTAGGGATGGTGTTTCCGCTGCGTATTTTTAGTTTCCCAGAGTAGATTCCCAGGAGTGGTATGGCTGGGTCAAATGGGAGTTCAATTTCTAGTCTTTGGAGGAATGTCCATATTGTTTTCCAGAAAGGTTGTACCAGCCGGCATTCCCACCAACAATGGATGAGTGTCCCCTTTCCCCCACATCCACGCCAGCACTTGTTTTTCTTGCTCTTTTGAATATGTGCCAGTCTCTGTGGTGTAAAGCAGTATCTCATTGTTGTTTTGATTTGCATCTCTCTGATGATAGTGATGATGAGCATTTTTTCATATGTTTTTTGGCCATTCGAATTTCTTCCTTGCTGAAGTTTCTGTTCATTTCTTCTCCCCATTTTTTGATGGGGTTGTTTGTTTTCTTCTTGTAAAGTTCTACCAGTGCCTGATATATCCTGGATATTAACCCCTTATCAGATGGGTATTGGGTGAATATTCTTTCCCATTCTGTAGACTGCCTTTTGTATCTTAGTCACTGTTTCTTTTGAGGTGCAGAAGCTTTTTAAGTTTCAGGTAGTCCCATATGCTTATCTTTTCTTCTAGTTGCTTTGTTAGTGATGGTTCACCTTTGAAGATGCCTTTAGCTTCAATGTCGTGGAGGGTTTTTCCTATATTTTCTTCAATGTACTTTATGGATTCAAGTCTGATATTGAGATCTTTAATCCATTTTGATCTGATTTTTGTGCATGGTGTTAGACACAGGTCCAAATTCATTTTTTTACATGTCGCTGCCCAATTTTCCCAACACCACTTGTTGAAGAGGCTTTCCCTTACTCCATTTTAGACTCGATGCACCTTTATCAAAGATTAAATGATCATGTGTTTGAGGTTGGGTGTCAAGATACTCAATTCTATTCCATAGGTCCACAGGTCTGTTTTTATTCCAATACCATGCTGTTTTAATTACTACTGCCTTGTAGTACAGTTTGAAGTTGGGAAAGGTGATGCCTCCCATCTTCTTTTTCCCGAAGATTGCTTTAGCTATCCTTGGGGATTTATTGTTCCATACAAATTTCAGGATCGTTTGGTCAATTTCTTTGAAGAATGTCATGGGTATCCATATAGGGACTGCATTGAATCTGTACAGAGCTCTAGGGAGTATTACCATTTTGACAATGTTGATTCTCCCCATCCATGAGCAGGGAATATGTTTCCATTTCCTTGTGTCCTCTTTTATCTCTTGGAGCAGTGTCTTGTAGTTTTCTTTATACAGGTCCTTTACACACTTGGGTAAGTTGATTCCTAGGTACTTGATTTTCTGTGGCACAATTGTGAATGGAATTGTTTCCTTAATATCCCTTTCTTCTCTTTCGTTATTTGTATATAGGAAAGCCACCGACTTTTGGGTGTTGATTTTGTATCCTGCCACTCTACTATATGCGCTCTATTATTTCTAGGAGTTTTTTGGTAGAGAGTTTAGGGTTCTCTAGGTATAATATCATGTCATCTGCAAATAATGATAGCTTGACTTCTTCCTTGCCTATCTGGATGCCCTTGATGTCCTTTTTCTTCTCTGATTGCTATGGCAAGTACTTCCAGTACTATATTGAATAAAAGAGGTGAGAGTGGACAACCTTGTCTTGTCCCTGATCTCAGGGGGAAGGCTTTCAACTTTTCCCCATTTAGAATGATGCTCGCTGTGGGCTTTTGGTAGATGGCTTGAGGAAAGTCTAAAGGCTTTATTTTGTACCTGATATGTAATTAGTATCCAACTAAGTTATGGTGGGTATTTGTTACATGATAGTTGCTGCAGTTATCAGTGATTTGGGATAATTACAAGAATCAGTATTATCAATATTATGACAACAAAATAATTGACTCAATTCCTTGAATTTCAAACCTAATATAATATTTCTGGATAAATTGTGATATTGATAATAATTTCCCCTCTCTATTTCCTGTCCCAGCATGATAAATCTTTTTACTCTTGCTTCACTGAAATCAAGATTTTGCTTAGTATTTTTGTAATATTATCTTACCAAAATCTCATGAATTCAGATACATTTCCCATTTTAAAGTTGAGAGAAAATATTTAATGAAAGATTATTTAACAAATCACATGGCAGAACCTGGCAAGCTACCAGTGTCGTGTTTGACATGCCAAATACCAGTAACAATTATAGACCTCATTCGCATGACCTTATGGAATGGTTTGAGGTTTTTTATGTGCTTGGAGCAGGATGATGTCCTTGGGCTATCTCGCAAGTGACAGGACATATTGAGATGTTACTGGTGCCCGCTCGAGCAAATCGATGATATAGGAGAAGACAGTGACAGTGATTTAACAAATGCCCCATGTGAAAAACTGAGAACTACCTGAGCTGTAGGGGTCCATCTGATTAAACCAAAGATGATCTCTAAATTCCTTCCATAAGGCCCGAGTGTAAGTTAGTGTAAGGTCTTTTCTCATATGTGGCAGCCCCATTTGAGATAGGCTCCCCAAGTGGTTCCTCAGCACAGCTGGTTTGGGGTGGTTCAAACCTCCCCCTCAGAACAGAAAATTCTTCTAACTCCAACATCTATTCTTCTAAGTAGATTCAAAAGACTTATTATCATTTTGCTTTATTACCACCATGTGTATATGATTATACTAGATTAGATCAAAGCTAATATAGAACGCTACTGTGACTTTTATAAAAGCTTTTGTTTGTGTTGGAGAGACAGTACAGTGGATAAGATGCTTGTCTTGCACAAAGACAGCAGCTCTGCAGGTGGTTTCCCAAGCACCACCAGTTGTTTATTATTATTATTATTATTATTATTATTATTATTATTATTATTATCATCATCATCATTGCTTGGTTTCCCAAGCACCACCAGGAGTTGTTTATTATTTATTATTATTATTATTATTATTATTATTATTATTATTATTCTTGGCTTCCCAAGCACCACCAGGAGTTTATTATTATTATTATTATTATTATTATTATTATTATTGCTTGGTTTCCCAAGCACCCAGTAGTACTTAGGGATCACTTAGTGATCCCTAAGTACAACTGGGTGTACAAAACAAAACAAAAGCAAGTTTTTTTTGCTCTCTGGAGATGGAAGATAAAGGGGCAAAGCAGATGTTTTGCCCAGTGCAGGCCACAGCAGAGCTTGTTTCAAGTTTTCAAGGAGCTCTTCCATCCTAATTACCCTACCTCTCCTCCAAGGTTGCTGCCTTTCTAATTTGTCCCTTCTGCCACAGACCACAATCTCTCCCTCTGCCCACCCCTATCCTCAGACTTGCTTCACATTTCCACTACTACCAAGTTCTAACAGCTATTTCAAGCTGACCATTATAAAAAAAACAAGTCCCACCAGCAATAGAGCTCTGTCACCTCAAAATAATAATGATATTGATAATAATAATAATTATTATTATTATAATAAAGAATAAAACTATAAAGAACCCTGAAAATGAAAACTGCTACTTTTATCCTTTGCACACAGATTTTCAGATTGATTTTTTTTTATTCATTCTTTAAGTACAAGCATTTCTGTATATATTCAGATGGAACTTGGGGACCTCACCCACGCAAAGAATGCCCTGTACCACTGCACTCCACACCCAGTCTAGGAGGCATATTCTCATATGTTAGCATGCATACAAATTATCTGGGAAACTTAGTTTTGGGGTTTGTAGGTTGGTTTTAGTTTTAGGGCCACAATTAGGAGCTGTTCTGACTCTGCACCGAGGGAGTAATCCTAGCGATGCTTAAGGGAACATCTGAGGTGCTGGGTCAGCCACATGTCAACCAGGTGCCTTACCCACTGTGATGTCTCTCCAGTGAAACGCAGATTCTAACTTCGGAGGTTCTGGAGTGATTGCTGCGACATTGCATTTTTTTTCTTTTCATGTTCACATTTTATTACAAAATTTCCCTTGTTTACATTATTCATAG
Source organism: Cryptotis parvus (assembly GCA_021461705.1). Taxonomy (NCBI): domain Eukaryota; kingdom Metazoa; phylum Chordata; class Mammalia; order Eulipotyphla; family Soricidae; genus Cryptotis; species Cryptotis parvus. The sequence goes on from JAJIBD010027875.1 coordinate 4,652, forward strand.
GCCTCATTATTACTACCTTTTTTTTTTTTTTTTTTTTTTTGCTTTTTGGGTCACACCCAGCGATGCTCAGGGGTTACTCCTGGCTCTGCACTCAGGAATTACTCCTGGCGGTGCTCGGGGACCATATGGGATGCTGGGGATCGAACCCAGGTCGGCAGTATGCAAGGCAAACGCCCTACCCCTGGACTATCCCTCCAGCCCCACAGGCCTCATTATTATCAGAATTTCTTTGAGTTTTTTTTCTCTGTTGAGCTTTAATTATTAAAAAAAAAAAATAACATAAAACCCCATGTTCTCTCAAATGAGATGTTGCATTTCTGTGAGCTTCTTAGGGGATTCTGCTTTTGGT
>JAJIBD010027875.1:10000-42631 GCA_021461705.1 Cryptotis parvus
GAGTATCACCACATAATTTTAAACCTTTCAGTTGTTTGGCGTTCATAATTTGGGAAGTTGGGACAGAAATTAAAGTGACAGGATTATAAAAAGAATATAGGGAACTAGAGAGATAGTATAGGGAAATAGAGAGTACAGTGATTAAGAATCTTCCCTATGTGGTTGACCTCATTTCAATTTTCAGTACCACAAATTGTTCTTTAAAGTACAGCCAAGAGTGACCTCTGAGCACAAAGTGAGAAATATACCCTAAACAACACCAGATGTGGCCAAAAAAGAAGAATATAGGAGGATCAGGGATGCAGAGCTGTGTCTTAAGTGGTAGGTTAGATATTATGCGTGCACAGGGCCCTGGGTATAATCCATCAGGACCTTGGCCCCCAAACACCACCACAACAGCAAAGAGCAGTAAAACAAACTCCATCTAAGAAAAGTGTCCTAAGTTGATTTTTTGTTTGTTTTAATATTGTGACCAATTTTTATTTATTTATTTGGTTTTGGGGTTACATCAGGAGGTGCACAGGTCTTGCTCCTGGCCCTGTGCTCTTGGAGATCTAGGAAAACCGTATGTGGGATTCAAACTAGTGTTGGCCATGAGCAAGACAGATCCTTCACCCATACTGTCTCTTTGATATCGGAATTCTTAACTTTAACAACCCATGTTATTCCAATAATTCTTTAGTGAGAATAGCAAAATGCCAATAGCTATAGATAGAGGTGAAGATAAACAGAGATCCTAAAATCCGGCCAGCATGAAATAATCACAGGGAAGAAAAATATGGCAGCCCTTGCCCAGTCCTCACCAGCTCGGATCCTTGCTTGGTCGCTGGGAAACTCAGATCCTCGCTTAGTCACTGGGAAACAAGCTCCAGGGTCCGCATGGCCTTGGTGGTTTGCCTGGATAGAGGGGAGTGTAGCCACCCCACAGTTGCTCTCTTCTGTCTGAGGACTCACCCCCAATATCCCAGCAGATGAATAAAAGACACAGACTCTCCAGTACCCTGCCGCCAGTCTCATGGTGTTTGCTTTCATCCATATTGTAAATATTCCTTGTCTTAAATGGGACCTTTCATTCCCAGTATTTGGAGTCAGGCAACCTCCTAGTATCGAGGCCTGAAGCACTGCAGGAAGCTTCCAGCATCCAGTGAAGCAAGCGTGGTCATGGGCTGACTTTGAATAGCTCTTTGGCTGCCACTGAAGAGTCCCTCAGAGCCAAAGAGAATGGCTATCCCCTTGGAATAAAGACAGTGACTGTTCTGTGTTGTGTGACACTACTGTTTGCTCTGCTCATGGTCCTATGATAGGATACCCGCCACCCAAAGCAACAAATGTAGCTGGCCTAAAATTCTCCAACCCTGCTTCTGGGGAAGCCAATTTCAACCCTAACAGCAATAGTTTCAGGTGTTCATCAAAATATGTTATGGGATCTGGAGAGAGAGTGCAGCGGGGTGGGTGTTTGCCTTTCACACGGCCAACCCGGGTTCAACCACCAGCATTCCATAAGATCCCCAAGCACTGCCAGGAGTAACTCCTGAGTGCAGAGCCAGGAGTAACCCCTGAGCATCGCCGGGTGTGACTTAAAAAGCAAAAACATATATATATATATTTTTTTTTTTTAAATGTTATGAACATTTTTAATATATATATATATATTAAAAATATATATATTTCAAACTTTGCAAAGGTATTTTCAGGTTGCAGATGTTGCTCAGGGTTAATGGTGAGAGATCTTTGCTCCATTCAGTCTGTTTTAAACAATCAACTCTTCATTTTAATCAAGTAAGCGGGACCAAGAAGGCTTCTTCCAGTGACGATGACAGTCAGCCAACTGTCAGAAGATGTATAGTTTACTTTTCAATCCTTCCCTTAATGCTTGTTAATTCATCTATGTTGAAGACTATTCACATGTCAAACTAGAATTGTTTCCTAATTTGCACACTGATGACTTGTACATTTTTATCTGTTATGATAGTTTAAATTAAGCAATAAAAAGAGGAAGGGTTTTGAGAACAGGAGAATAATTTGTGGAGGCAGGCCCACACCCAGCAGTGCTTGCTCAGGTCTTATTCCTGACTCTGCACACAGAAATCATCCCTGCTAAACTGGGAGGGGAGGTGCATGTGGATGAGTACTGATGAGCCATGTGCAAGGCAAGTGTTCTAGCCCTTAGGCCAGAAAACAGAATGATCTTAATTCATATTCAGATTTAATTTTTGGAGAGGTTTGTGTTTTATTTAGTTTTGTTTGTTTGGGGCCACACCCAGTGATGCTCAGGGCTTATTCCTGGTTCTGTGCTTAGGGATTATGCCTTGGAGAACTATATGGGGTGCTGGATCTAATCTGGTTCAGTAACATGCAAGGCAAATATCTTACCACTGTACTATCTCTGGCTATTTTTTGTTTTGTTTTTGATGCTGGGGATTAGAACCCAGGACCTCATGCTGAGAAAACACACCCTGATCACTCCATCTCTACATCCTGGGTCCTTTGATGATTTTCTTACAAATCATCAGTCACAGATTTGCAGCAGTGGGGGCTGGGAATATCTCAAATGGGAGAAGCACTTTCTTTGCAAAGCCCAGAGTTCAATCCCCAGAAAAGCTCTACTGGGGATTGATGCTGTGGACTGGTGTGGCACTGATGGTGCGGCTCTGGTGGCCCCTGCACCAAACTGTCACCAAAGTGTCAGGTTCACATGTATTGGTGGCAGCTCCTACACAAAAATAAATAAATAGATGATAGATAGGTACATAGATAGGTAGTTAGATAGGTAGGTAGGTAGGGGTAGGTAGGTAGGTAGGTAGGTAGGTAGGTAGGTAGGTAGGTAGGTAGATGGATGGATGGATGGATGGATGGATGGATGGATGGATGGATGGATGGATGGATGGATGGATGGATGGATGGATGGATGGATGGATGGATGGATGGATGGATGGATGGATGGATGGATGGATGGATGGATGGATGGATGGATGGATGGATGGATGGATGGATGAAGCAAACTATAATGATCAGGCAGAAGAAATGGAGAAACTAGAGGGCTAGAGAGATAATGCTGCAGGTTGGGCGCTTGCCTTGCATGTAGCCAACCAGGGTTGGAACTCCAGAGCACCGCCAGAAGTAATTCCTGAGAAAAGAGTCAGGAGTAAGCTAAGAAAGAGAATAGGAAGGAAGGAAGGAAGGAAGGAAGGAAGGAAGGAAGGAAGGAAGGAAGGAAGGAAGGAAGGAAGGAAGGAAGGAAGGAAGGAAGGAAGGAAGGAAGGAAGGAAGGAAGGAAAGGAAGTGAATGAATGAATGAATGAATGAATGAGTGAGTGAATGAGTGAGTGAATGAATGAATGAATGAATGAATGAATGCATACCATAGCAATGTCCTGACCTGCCAGAGTGCCCCATCAGTTTTCCTCTTTTTTTTTTTTTAGGGTTGGGAGGTGATGGGCTTCACCTTAAGGCTCCGTACCTGAGGGTCACTCCTGCTGGTGCTTGTGGACCCTATGCAATGCCCTGATTGGATTAGGGTCAGCCATGTGCAGGACAAGCACCTTAACCTCATACTTTCCTTCAGGTTCTGGCCTGTGTAGGTTCACTAATCCTTCCTTGTGGGGAGCACCCGAACCCAGCAGTTACGCCTGGTCTGAATGTCTCCCAGCACCCACCTCCTTTCCTCTTGGTGTCCAGTTCACGTGAAGCCTCAGCACCCAAGGTTGAAGGGACCAGGCCCAGCATTGCAGAGATTCCTTCTATTATACCCAAATTCTTCTCATTTTTTAACACTGTCCCTTTCCCCAGGTCAAAGGATCTCTACAATAAGAAATAGACCTAGTTTTCCCCTCACCTGCTGTTCACTTGCTAACCGCCCCTGTGTCCTGAGGAACAATGCACGTACTTCCAAGGAATTCCTCCCCCAGCATTCTTACCTGTCCTTTCTGAAACTTGGGTTGCCCCTCAGAATGACTCTTAGGAGATTGTCTTAAAAATAAGACTTAAAAAACAAACAACTCTCTATGGGATTGTGCTGTGCTTAGATTATTAGAGGAAAAAAAGATTATGGGTTCTAATTGCATATTCCTCAGATCATTTGTGGACCACATGGTCCGACCTATTGACCCATGTCCTGACGTGTCCACAGTGGAGCCAGAAGGGCCACCTTTCCCACCAGCATTGCAATCAGGAGGCTGACAGCCACCCAGCCAGCCAGCAGCCAAAGTCCCTGCTGGCGACTGTCCCCAGCCAGCTGTCACCCTTCCCCCACTTTCCCAAACATCTTGGGCATCTCAAACAATCCAATTACACTCAGGTTGTTTAAACAAACAGCAGTCCGGAGTCCCCAGCCCAAAGCCCAGCTGAGGGATTCCCGTGGACCCACTCTCACCACCTCCTGCCCCCTCCCCAAGCCACTTGCAGGCAAGAGTAGCCCAAGCAGAGACAATGAGCTCTGCTTCCCAGTGGGTCGTTTTCTGTGTTGAAATGTTTGCAAACACTTGGTAAAGTGTCCCAGGCCAAGTTTCCAAAGGACAATCCCTGCACACTGCATTTGTTTAAGTAGGCAATCCCAGATAAGGGGCGGGCAGGCAGGGGAGGAGTGCCTCCCCTCTTCAAAAGCCAAGAATGCAAGTCAGGGGCTGGAGGCAATGCTTGGGAGGTTGGGGGCAAATTCCACTAGAGCACAGAATACTTAAGTCTCTCTCCACTTCCACCCTCCCACAAAGAACAGGCTTACCGAGGAGAAGGGAAACAGAGTTGGTGGGATTTTTCAAGTGTTTCCTAAATGAGACCACTGGGCCAAGGAAGGATGTGACCTTCAATTCTGCTGCTAAACTGGACCTACTTGGTTAAAGGACCCCTTTTGAAGAACGTGATGTCCTGCACTGGGCAACCCACATGGCAAGGAATTTCAGTCAATGCCTAATAGCTTAAGTTTACTGCCCACTTTGTTGAAAAAAGGAACTTATCACTCTACCTCCAAGGCCTTCTAAACTATTCCTATAAGGGTTGCCCCCAGACTTCTAAGGACCAATTGACAATGGGATGGGCACCGTCTACTGTGCATTCACTCACCCAACAAATATCTGCAGATTATCCACTTAGACTGAAACTATCACAGTGTGGGTGTGAAGTCTAGGCGAAGTGATGTATATTTAGAGAGGAACAAAGACACTGGGAGTTGAGAGGAGAAGTTACTTATCGCCTAGCAGAGGCCAACAGTTAGAGAAAGTTGGTGAGGGGGATCAAATGGGGTGGAGCTGTCTTCCCGTTCATCATCGATTTGCTCCAGCGGGCACCAGTAACATCTTCCATATGACCTGTCTCATGCAAGTAGAGCCCAAGGGCACCTGCTTGCTCCAGAAACATAAAGAGCCTCAAACCATTCCATCAGGTCATGGGAATGAGGTCTATAATTATTACTGTTATCTGGCATATCAAATACGACACGGGTAGCTTGCCAGGCTCTGCCGTGCGGGTAGCATATTCTTGTAGTCATCTCAAAATCCAGCATTTATTGATGAACCACGCGGCTGCTTGCGCCGCGTGAGCCGGGCTGTGATAGGCTGGTCTGCTGGGTGGAGTTCTGACGAGGAGTTCCGGATGTGGAAAATGGAGGTCCTCATGGAGGGGGAGGGCGCCTGGCTTGTGAGGTTCTGCTGGGGTTGCGGGCCAGGGCTAGAACCTGCCAACCCACCCGGCACCTCATGAGTGGGGTGGAGCTACTGGAATCAATTCCTTTTCTTTCTTTCCTTCTTTCCTTCTTTCTTTCCTTCATTCCTTCTTTATTTCTTTCTTTTCTTCTTTCTTTCTTCCATTTCAGCTACACCTATCAGTGCCCAAAGCTTATCCTCACCTCTGTTCTCTGAGATCACTCCTGGCAGTACTCAGGGGACCATAAAAAATGCCTGGGATCAAACCAGAGCTGTACACATGCAAATAACTCCTGTACTATCTCTTCCACCTGGAGCAGGTTCCCGAACAGCTGTGATCTCTGCAGCTGGGAGCCTGCGCTAGATTCCAGCCATGTGCAGGATCAATTGATCCTTCAGCCATTGAAACTAAAGCTCTTATATTTTTTAGTCAAGGAATTTAGGAACACTTTTGTCCTTCCAGAAAAATGTACATAGGTTAAAATTGGGCAAGCAATTGTAAAGAATGTACAGACTTACTGAAAATTTCCCTGAAATAGCCTTGGCTTTGGGGTCAGAGAGATGATTCAAAGCTGCAGAGCACATGGCAGGCTGGCGGGAGACCTGAGTCATATCCCTGAGCATGCCCCCCAGCAGGCGTGCAGGTTGGTCCAGCATTTCCAGCCCTGAACGCTACTGCACTGTGAGGAAGATCCCTTGATCAACACTAAGCACAGCATCAGGGGTGTGACTGTAGTTTCAAAATGAATCCTGGGCAATAGTACAGCAGGTAGGGCACTTGCCTTGCACACAGCCACCCCTGAGTTAATCCCAGGCATCCTTTATGGTCCCCTGAGCACAGCCTGTGTGATTCCAAAACAAAACAAAGAATCCTTAAGATTATGGCGGTAGGGAAAACAAGCCTTTCAGGGGTGATCATAGACCCAGAAGTCTAAGGACAAAGCTGTACACCTGAAACTGATATTACGGATAAACAAATGTTACCTCAGTCAGCAATGAACTCGGGGATTGGAGGTTGGAAGGCAGAGCCATTGCTAATAGAAGGATTAGGAGCAAAACAAATCTTTACCTATTTTTTCTTTTTTATAGTTGTTTTTGTTTGTTTGTTTGTTTGTTTTGAGGAGGAGATGGCCACACCCAGCGATGCTCAGGGGTGGTTATATGCTCAGCAATGCTCAGATGCTCCTAGCTCTCCACTGAGATATCTCTCCTGGTGGTGCCTGGGAGACCATATGGGATGCCAGGGATCAAACCCAGGTCAGCTGTATGAAAGGCAAGGACCCTACCCCCCTGTATTATCACTCCAGTCCACAAAACTTCATTTATTTATATCATTTATGTTTCATCCATATTTTGACTTAATATATATATATATATATATATATATATATATATATATATATATATATATATTTAAAACTCTAGGGTAAAAAACTAGACTTGCTAAAAATGGTCCACCAGAGTTTAGCTAAAAACAATTTTTGTTATTAAAAAAATCCTACTTTATTTCAATTAAAAATAAAATTTTAAGGGGGAAAAAAAACAGAAAGTTATCTATTTTTTTATTTATTTTGCTTTTCGAGTCACACCGGGTTATTCTTTGCTCTGCACTCAGGAATTAATACTGGTGGTATGCGGGGATCATATGCGATGCCAGGAATCAGTCACACACAAGGTAAACACCCTACCTGCTGTTCTATCACTCTGTGTCCAGTATTTTTAGTTTTCATGTCATTTGAAAAGCCCATTGATTTCAAGAATACTTTCTCATCTCCAAAACAGGGCTGTTCACTTCACCTATGAAAGTATTTTTGTGTCTCATTTGGGCTGGCTGCATACTTTTCGTTCCTGGGTTCAATCCTGGGAGCCACATAGTTTCCTAAGCACAACTAGGAGCAACCCTCTTCCCCTAATTACTAGGTAGGGAATAGCCTCTGAGTACTGCCAAGGATGGTCCAAAAACATACACAAAAAGAAAAACTGATGAGATTGTTTTCAGAGTGCCTGTACAAAATATTATACTCTTTTTTTATTTTTTATTATACCACCGTGAGACATACAATTACAAAGGTGTTCATACTTGGTTCTTGGTAATACAGTGTTCCAGCACCCATCCCTCCACCAGTGCCCCATTTCCACCACCAATGTACCCCACCCCTCCCGCCCACCCCCAGGCTGCCTTAATAGCAGGTACCCCAGTTTCCTCTCTTTCTCTCTCTGTCTCTCTCTGTCTCTGCATCTCTCTCCCTCTTCTTTACACATTGTGGCTAGCCCTGCAGATATTTAGAGTTTATCACTTAAGTCTCTTTGTGTACAATATTATATCTTGCCAGCAATATAAGCTGACCTTCTGCTCGGTGAAGTGGGAGGGGGCACTGGGGTCACACCCAGCCGTACTGCTCCTGGCAGTGCTTGGGCAACCATGTGGTTCTGGGATCACATCAGTCTCCGCCACATGCAAGGCAAATGCCTTAACCTTCACTCTCTCCAGTCCTCACCAGGCAGAGTTGGGGAAACAAGGTTTGCAGAACTGTTAGAAGGCCTCTCACAAAAGGAACTCAGACTACATTGTTTCTCTGCTACAACGTCTGGAAGTCAATACTCCAGGCAGAGGGGCTGGAGAGACAGCTAGTTCAGGGCTTTAGGTGCTTGCCTTGCAGGTGCCGGACCTGGGTTGGATCCCTAGTCTGTATATATCCCCTGAGCACTGTCTGCTGTGCCCCTCCGAAAGTGCTCTCCAGGTAGAGACATTCTGACTTAATAAGTCTCACTATGTTGGGACAGTCTGTGCTTCAAGTCTTGCTCAGACTCACCTGTGTGAGTGAGAGAGAAACAGTGACAGAGGGCGTGACTGAGAGACTTTATGGTAGAGCTCATGGGACTGATACTCGAGGGGCTTTGAGTAGAGCAGAAGGTTACATGAGCTCCAAAACAATATTGGTAAATAAATGTGTTAGAGATTTAATTGATTAGCTAACTACTTTATACACTAGGGAAGCTTAAAATTTATAGATATAAATTCAGATAACACAGAAAAGACAAATTCTGAGAACATAGAAAACTGATTTATAATGAAAAACATATAGACATGTTTAACATATGTTAACACATAATTAAATATATAATTAAAATATTTAAATGTGTAATTAAAAATTCTTATAACTGTATGTGAATCAAAACCGTTATGGAGCCTTTGGGACTGAAGAGACAGCACGTAGTGTAGGGTGATCATGGCGTGCAGCTACAAAGTGGCCACATGATATCTCAAAGCCCGGTATACTTATGTATCAGGTATCCCATCACATTCATAGTATTAAATATGGGACATACAATAACAAGGGTACAGGCATGATGTGTGGTCTGTAGGAACATATTGATAATTTCCTATACAGTGGGCTCAAATGGCACAATGTAGATAAGTCTCCATTGACTTTCATCTAAAAATATATTCATTGACCATATTTAGAGAATTAGCCTCAACAATAAATATAGAATAGATAATTCGGTGTATGCATAGGACAAGTTCAAACAGAGGTTGAGAAAAATTTGAAATAAGTGTTGTCCATAGGTACAGCGGTGGTGGGTCTGGGGTTGATTAGTACAAGCCCTCTACATTCTAGATACTCAGAAAGTGAATACAAGAACAGAAATTGGCCAGACTCACACATAACAACCCAGAAAAAAAGTCATGACTTTATCAATACTATTCCCTTATATGGACTGTAATGGTCAACATAATTAGTGCTGGCTAAGAGCAGGCAGGGGGATGGGGGGGTGGGAAATGAGGGTCTTTGGTGGTGGTGGGGCAAACTGGTGGTGGAATTGTTGATGAAAAATGAATCTTTCAAATAACCATATTGTGAAAAACTTTGTACTTTGTAAATCACAATGTTTAAAGTTAATTTTTTTAAATAAGAACAAAGAAAAACTGTGTAGGGTGTTTGCCTAGCACACAGTCAACCCAATTCTATCCACAGATCCCCGTATGAACCCTCTAAACCCTGACATGAACACAGAGGAGTAAGACCTGAGCACCACTTGGTGTAGTTCAAATTCAAAAGGGAAAAATATGTCTGGGGCCAGAGTTACAGTTTAGGGGTTAAAGCACTTGTCTTGATGTGGCTGACCCCAGTTTGATGCCTGGCACCACACATGGTCTCCAAGCAGTGTCAAGTCCTGAGTATAGAAGTATAGAAGTATAGTATAGAAGTAGCCTGAGTATAGAAGTATAGAAGTATAGTATAGAAGTAGCCCCTGAAAACAATTATGGACCAAATTCCCTCTCAAGCCCCCAACAAAGATAAGAACAAATACAAAGAGATCCCTGCACTCTCTCCCCAGTTTTCCAGAAAGTCATTATCCTAGAGAGCCCGGTAACCTGACGGGACCGTTATCATTACTCTGAGAAGACGGAAGACATCCATCATGACACGGATCACTCCTGGTGCCCTTTTTAGAACTCCCCTTCCATCACCACCTTGATACCTAGCAATTACTGATCTGTTTTCCATTCTTTTTTGTAGTTGTCATTTCAAGCAATATATATATGAGTGGAAAATTCACAGAATTCTTGCTAATAGTGCTCTTCTTATTTCCTCACTCAACAAAAGTTCTGTGAGACCCATGATGCACTGAGATTCATCCAGGTTGTTGAATATTTCAGTCATCTGTTTCTTTTTTATTGATGAGTAGTTTGTGGTATGGATGTACCTGAGTTAGTTTCATTATTAAGCTGTTAAAGTACAGTAAGCTTGCTTTAAAATCAGGTGGAAGAATCTGGAAGCAACCAGAGTGCCCGAAAATCGATGACTGGATAAAAAAGCTTTGGTACATCTACACAATGGAATACTATGCAGCTGTTAGGAAAAATGAAGTTATAAAATTTGCCTACAAATGGATGGACATGGAGAAGATTATGTTGAGCGAAATTAGCCAGAAGGAGAGAGACAGATACAGAATGACTGCATTTATCTGCATAACATAAATATATAGGTACATATTATGATACCAATATCCAAGGTCAAGTGAAACATACATCAGGAGGTCCTGTCAAAGGTGGAAATTATCACAAACGTGTGGGGAGTCAGAGGCTAGGTAAGACAGAAAATGGAACAGTGTGCTAACAATTGTTGAGGGTACTTATGCCAACCTAGAACTGAGCATTAAATAGAGGCAAAAAGATACACATGACAACCCTTTAATGTATGTTCTGTAATCCATAGTCTGGGGGGGAAGGAAAAGAGAAAGAGAGAGAAATGGAAAGAAATAAAGAACCTGCCATGGAGGAGGGCTGGGGAGGGGGAGGGAACCGGGGACGTTGGTGGTGGGAGATGGGCACTGGTGGCGGGATGGGTGCTGCAACACTGTATGACCAAAACCCAAATATGAACTTTTTAATTGTATATCTTTGTAATTGTAAAAATAAAAAATTAAAAAAAAAAGATCTGAAAGAAAAAAATAAATAAAGTAATACATGTCTATGTTAAGATTTCAAAAAAATAAATAAATAAAATAAAAAATAAAATCAGGTGGAGAATATTAGAAGTAATTCCATTATAAACATCCATGTGAGGTTGCATTCATATCTCTAGAAAAAATACCCAGAAACATAACTGCCATGTTATAACTGGTCACATCATATATTTAATTCTTTAAGAGGTAAAAGGGGGCTGCAGCGATAACACAGCAGGTAGGGCATTTGCCTTGCACATGGCTAACCTGGGTTCGATCCTGGTCATCCATGTGGTCCCCCAAGTACTGCCAGGAGGAATTCCTGAGTGCAAAGTCAGGAGTAACTCTGGAATATCACCGGGTGTGCTCAAAAAACACTGAGAGAGAGAGAGACAGACAGACAGACAGACAGACAGAGATAGAGACAGAGACAGAGACAGACAGAAACAGAGAGACAGAGATTGATGAAAAGGAAGGCAAGGGAGATGATGCAAAGAGCTGGAGCATGTGCTTTACGCACAGAGATCCTGGGTTCAATCCTGGGAGCCACATAGTTTCTTGAGCGCAACCAGGAACAACCTCCTACCCCTAAGTACTGGGCAGGAAATAGCCTCTGAACACTGCCAAGCATGGTCAAAACTTCACACAAAAGAATCTGATGAGCCATTTTCAGAGTGTCTGTACAATATTATACTCTTGCCAGCAATATAAGCGGACCTGCAGGTCTTCACAAGCAGGAATAGGGTTGTCTTTACTTTATATTTGGCCATTCCACTAGGTGTCAAATGGTTTTCTGTGGTCCTAAGTTACATTTTGAGGTGGCTAATGCATAAATAGAAGAGGGGGTTAGGATCATACCCAATTGTGCTTCGGGATCCCTTCTGTCTCTGTGCTCAGGGGTCATTTCTGACAGTGCTCAGGGACCACATGCAGTGTCAGGGATTGAACCAGGGTCAGCCATATTCAAGGCAAGCACTTTGCCTGCTGTCCTATACCTCCAACCCCACAACTATATTCTATTTTGGTTATTTAACATCTTTCTATCCTTTCAGTGAAATGTCTCTTCTTGACTTTTACCCATTTTCTAACTAGATTGGTATTTTTATTATCTATTTATGCTGAGAGAGAAAACTAGTTCCAGGGGCCTCTGGAACTAGTTCATTTTTCATAAACATAGTTTTGCTGAGATTCAGCTGTAGACCTATCTTTCCACATTCTTGGTTGAAGTCAGTCAGCATTTGTGCCGCTTGGCTAATGGTTGGTGTTATTAGAACGATGTCATCAGCGAAGCACAGGTGGTGTAGTTGCCAACCATCTATCTTCACTCCCATTCCTTCCCATTCTAATTGTCGCATAATGTTCTTGAGGGTAGTGCTGAAGGGCTTTGGTGAAATGGTATCACCCTGCTGAATCCCTCTTTTGACATCAATGACCACTTCCTTGTAGAATGGTGAGATCCTGGTGGTGAATCCGTAATACAGCTCACGAAGGATCTTGATGTATTGGGTTTGAACGCCCTGTTTGGCTAGGGCTTCGATGACTGCTTCAGTCTCCACAGAATCAAAGGCTTTCTTTAAATCAATGAACGTGAGACAGAGTGGCATCCTGAACTCCCTACAAACTTCAATGAGCTTGGTTACCATGTGGATATGGTCGATTGTGCTGAATGCTTTCCAGAAGCCAGCTTGCTCACATGGTTGCCCTTCATCTAATGTTCTGCCAATCCTGTTCAGGATGACTAGAGTGAACAGCTTGTAGATGACAAACAACAGGCAGATGGGGCGATAGTTGCCAATGTCATGGATGTCTCCCTTCTTGAACAGTAGAACTGTCTTGCTGGTTTTCTATTGGGAGGGCACCTTGCATTCAGACAGGTAGCATGTGAAGAGCCGAGCCAGTGTGTTGATGAGTACTGAAGGCAGATTCTTCAGGTGTTCGGGTCTGACTTTGTCTGGGCCTGGTGCTGTTCCCTTCTTTACTGACGAAATGGCACATCGAATTTCAGAAGGGAGAATGTTGAGAATGACTTATCCATTCTGCGGGAATTTGGTATGTGGGCAGGTGGACGTGGCTATCAAAGAGATCTGAGTAGAAGTCATGGATAATCTTCTCCATTGCCTTTCTGGAAGATGTAATGGATCCATCAGGATGTCGGAGGGCAGTCATCTTGGTCTTATAATTGGCGAAGGACAGGCGGGCGTTGCAAATGCTTTTCCCGGCTTCTGCTGCATCTTCCAGTATTTCTGCTCTTCTGTCTTTGAGGTCTTCCTTTATTGCGTCTCTGCTCTCCTTTGCAAGCTTGGATGTTAGCATTTGGTCACCTGAGGTTCTTGCCTTGCCACGTTGGCGAATGAACTCCGAGAGTTTTTGGAGACAGGCGCCCTTTTGTGTTTTTTTTCTCTCTCAGCGTTCTTCGCACAATCATGGAGGTACTGAACCAGTCGGTTGTATTCTTCATCAATGTCATCAATGATGGTATCGTTCCATGTTGCCACAGTGGTGCCCAAGAGTTCCCAGTTGGTGGTCGTTCTGGGAGTTCTCTTCTTAAACTTTGCAGCCTTTTCTCCCCCATTGCGTGAAGTAGAATTTTGCACGAAGGAGATGGTAGTCCGATCCTGTTTGGAATTTTGGGACAACTGCAACATTGGCCAGGCAAACCGATGCCTGACCAATGTTTATATATATATATAAACTATATATTTATATATAAATATATAGTTTATATATAAAATATATAGTTTATATATTATTTATAATATATAAATATCACTGTATCACTGTCTTCCCGTATATTATCGATTTGCTCGAGCGGGCACCTGTAACATCTCAATATGTCCTGTCATATGTGAGATAGCCCAAGAGAATCATCCCGCTCCAGGAACATAAAGAGCCTCAAACCATTCCATCAGTTCATGGGAATGAGGTCTATAATTGTTACTGGTATTTGGCATATCAAATACGACACGGGTAGCTTGCCAGGCTCTGCTGTGCAGGTGGGATACTCTAGTAGTCACCTCAAAACTCGAAATAATAATACAATAACAATAACAATAACAATAATAATAAATGTACTCAAGGGCATTTGCCGTGCATGCAGCCAACCCAGGCTTGAGCCCCCGTACCCATATGTCCCTTGAGTCTGCCAGGAGTAATTCCTGAGCACAGAGTAAGCCCTGAGCACTGCGGGGTGCAGCCTCAAAACAAAAACAAGAAACCAAGTACTTTTTAACTCAGACACTACTCAGCCACAGGGTGAAAAAGTGAAAAAATAGATAAGAATTCGGAGTAAGTGAAATTATTAATTTTTTGAAGATCTATAAATCACCATTAACTATTAATACACTGAAGACAAAGCAAAGGTAGTCACTGTCATCATCAAAATTACTACAAGATTTTCTTTCAACATTCATGCACCTGAATTTGCCAATATCTACTACTTACAATTCTTTGGGCAATTATTTCCACTTAGAGGATTTATTCCCCAAAATATATATATATATATATGTAAAATGATCCCATTATATATTGTCTATTTGGGTCACACTGGTGATGCTGGGGGTTACTCCTGGCTCTTCACTCAGGAATTACTCCTGCCATTGCTCAAGAGACCATATGCAATGCCAGAGACTGAACCCAGATTTGCCACTTGCAAGGCAAACACCCACTGAACTATTGCTCCAGGCTAATTTCTTATATATTCTTGACTAGAGGTTCCCATACTTATTTGACCTACTGCCCACTTTTCTAAACAAATATCAATCAGTATCCTCCACCTTATCCTTCCCCAGCCCCCTCCCCATCTACCTTCCTTAATGGAACAAAGAAAAGGTGCTTCCAATTGCACCTCAAGCTGCTGCTGCTGCTGCATCCTTCCAGCACTGGTTTTGTAGAGTTGTGTCATGCCCACCCTGTGTCCTTCCAGCACTGGGTTTGTAGGGTTGTGTCATCCACTTGTAGAAGGTGTGATCTTCTTTATAGAACTCCTCCAGTTCCATGTAGAATTTCTCAATTTCTTCTTCCTTGCATGTGGATGTTGGTGCATAGACAACAAAGAAAGAAACTGCTGGCAGTGGGCCACATCCCTTCAAGTGTAATCATCCTATCCAGTTTGTTAGGCATTCAAATGAATCAATGCTCACAGCCAGGTTTGTGTTGAGAAGGACATCAACACCACAAAAGCCTCTTTTTGTCGCATGTTCCAAGGAACAGTTCTTCTCTGGTGTCATAAACGGCGTGATGCAATTGACACCTTCTCCTCTTGGTCAGACCAATGATGTGGTACTTGATCTTTCGCGCTTGCACCATCAGGTCCTCGATACATGTGTCTGATGCCAGCATACGTGCATTGAAAGTACAGACAGTCGTTTTAGTCCTCTTCATTTTGGCAGCCTAGTATGGCCCTGAGATTTTATCAGGGCCAAGCTCATTGAGGTTTGTAGGGAGTTCAAGATGCTGCTCTGTCTCAAGCTCATTGATTTAAAGAAAGCCTTTGATTCTGTTGAGACTGACGTGGTCATTGAAGCCCTAGCCAAACAGGGCATTCAAACCCAATACATCCCCACAATCTAGAAGGGAAAAGAGAAAGAGATAGAGAGAAAGGGAAAGAAATAAAGAACCTGCCATGGAGGCGGGCTGGGGGGGGGGGAGGGAGAGGGAACCGAGGACATTGGTGGTGGGAGATGGGAACTGGTGGAGGGATGGGTGCTGGAACACTGTATGACCAAAACCCAAATATGAACATCTTTGTAATTGTATATCTCACGGTGGTATAATAAAATACTTATTTAAAAAAACCCAATACATCAAGAGTCTTCATGAGCTCTGATATGGATTCACCACCAGGATCTCACCATTTTACAAGGAAGTGATCATCGATGTCAAAAGAGGGGTTCAGCAGGGTGATACCATTTCACCAAAACTCTTCAGCAACACCCTTGAGAAAGTCACGCAACAATTAGAATGGGAAGGAATGGGAGTGAAGATAGACAGTCAGCAACTACACCACCTCCACTTCACTCATCATTCTAATAACACCAAACATTAGCCAAGCGGCACAAATGCTGGTTGACTTAGACCGAGAATGTGGAAAGATAGGTCTACAGCTGAATCTCAACAAAACTATGTTCATGAAAAACAAACTAGTTCCAGAGGCCCCATCCACTCTCAATGGAACAAACATCTCTGAATGCAGCAGTTATGTGTACCTAGATCGAGAAGTCAACATGATGAACAACCTAAAACCTGAGCTGCGCAGGAGGAAGAGAGTGGCATGGAATGCCTTCAAAAGGATCGAAGAAATAGCTAATAAGACAAAGAACCTCAGGCTCTGGGCACATCTCTTCGACTCCACCCGTTCTCCCTGCATTAACATATGCCTCAGAGACCTGGGCCCTATGAAAGCAGGATGAGAATGCTATTTAGGTCTCCCAAAGAGGAATCGAAAGAGCTATACTTGGAATATCACGCCTCACTCAAGTGCGAGAAGGAATCTGGAGTTCCGACCTCCATCGACGATCCAGAGTCAGGGATGCTGTCTCATTTGCCAAGGCGTTTAAAATCAGATGGGCTGGACATGTAATGCGATTTGGAGATGACCACTGGACTAGAGCCCGTTACTGACTGGATCCCACGGAATGTTAAAAGATCACGTGGCCGCCCACCTACAAGATGGTCAGACTTCTTTGTCAAGACCCTGAATAAACGGTTTGAGTCTCTTCTATTCCTGGAGCAAGCAGATGCCATTGGGCTACGACAGTGATAAGGTCAAATGGAAATGTTACTGGCTCCCACTGGAGCAAATAGACAAATAAAGGGATATCAAGTGATCAAGTGATTAAGTCATCCACTTTGAAAAGTTCTACTGCTATGCAAGTATTTTGTGCCAGGCTCTAACTTGTTCTTCAGTCCTCTTCATATGGCTTTTTATAGAGTAAAATTTCTTCACTTCTTTTTTTTTTGTTGGTTATCGTTTCAGGGATAATTTAAAGAAATCTTTTCTTCAAAATTATGTTCTGTTTTTTTCTCTAAAATGTTGACTTTTGAAATCTATGATCATTATTTTCCCCCTTTTGTTCAGTATCCTGTCATGCTTGGGGCTACTCCTGGCTAAGTTTTCAGGGGCCACCCCCCAGTGGTTTTTGGGAACCATGTTATGCCAGAGATTAAACCTGGCATCCCAGATGCAGATCTTGGGCTCCAGGTCACTGATCTATCTCTCTGGCTCCTGCGATCGATTTTTCTGTGTTTGTTTTTATTTGAGGGGCCACATGCAGTGCTGCTCAGGAAGAAGCTCTGTGATTTGGGGCCACTCCTGGAAGTACTGGAGGGATCTTGTGGGGCAGAAGATCAAACCTGGGATTCACATTGATGCATTCACTCCATCCATTGCATTATTCTCTGACTTAAAATCTAATTTTACTTTTGTGTAAGATCTGAGACAATTAGAGATCCATTGTTTTGCTAATGAATGTCCAGTTGCACCAGTAATTTGAGAGTATTTGAGAGGTGGAGGCACACTCAATGATGTTTAGTGGTAACTCTTAACTCTGTACTCAGGAAGTACTCCTGACGGTGTTCAGGAAACCAAATGGAATGCCGACGATCGAATCTGGGTCAGCTGCATGCAATGTAAACTCCCTGTCAATGTACTAGCTCTAGACTAGTCAGCACCAGTTATTATAAAAGGCAAACTGTCCTCTGTTCATTGCTATTGCACTTTTATCAAAAGTTACTTGACAAAAAGAAAGTGGCGAATGATAGGACCGAGACAGTATAGTGCCCTAAAGCACTTGCCTTGCATGCAGCCAACCTGGATTTGATCCCTGGGACTCCATGTGGTCCCCCAAGTACTACTAGTTGTGATCCCTGAGCACAGAGCCAACAGTAAACCCTAAACACTGCCAGGTATGTCCCCAAAACAAAAACAAAGAATCAGTTCTCATCTGCAGTTTTGAAACTAAACAATGCCATCAGCTCACCTGATGTCACATCCTTCTATATCGGCCTGTTTTCCAACTGAGAGAAAATGCAAAGGTAGCTATGTTTAGAAAAACCTGTGAAAGAGCAAGTATTTTGTATTTTTTTCTCTTGGGGTCACACCTGGCAATGCTCAGGGGTTACTCCTAGCTCTGCACTCAGGAATTACTCCTGACAGTGCTCGGGGTGGTCATGGGATGTTGGGGATCAAACCCAGGTTGGCCATGTGCAAGGCAAACATCCTAGCAGCTGTGCTATCGCTCCAGTCCCTCAAGCATCTTCTTTAAGTAAATATTTTTACTTAAGAAATATGAGAGACATGAAAGGAGACTCATATAAAGTAAAGGAAGAGAAATCACTCATCTTGAACTGAATCTTAACTTTTCTAAAGATCAACTAAGGAGAATCAGAATACATACCCCCCATTTTAACCTACCAATCTTTAAAATATAAATACAGGGAAAAGATATTCTTGATCATTTTTTACCCCTTCCCTTCTCTCTGTTGTTATTGCAGTGACTAAGTAAAAATTATTCTTTGAGTAAAGGGGATTTCCAAGCAGTGCTCAAAGGACCAAGAATCCACCCCCATCCATACGTGGCTGTTCCATTCCAGGGCTGGATGTTGCAAGGCAGCTGAGGCTGGGCCACGGATCACTACCTGGATGATTCAAGGCAGCTGAGCTGTGCCACGGAAGCACTCCTGGATGATGCAAGGCAGCTGAGCTGTGCCACGGAGCACTACCTGGATGATGCAAGGCAGCTGAGGCTGTGCCACGGAGCACTACCTGGATGATGCAAGGCAGCTGAGCTGTGCCACGGAGCTCTACCTGGGTGATGCAAGGCAGCTGAGCTGTGCCACGGAGCACTACCTGGATGATTCAAGGCAGCTGAGGCTGTGCCACGGAGCACTACCTGGATGATGCAAGGCAGCTGAGCTGTGCCACGGAGCACTACCTGGATGATGCAAGGCAGCTGAGGCTGTGCCACGGAGCTCTACCTGGGTGATGCAAGGCAGCTGAGCTGTGCCACGGAGCACTACCTGGGTGATGCAAGGCAGTTGAGGCTGTGCCACGGAGCACTATCTGGGCCCCCAGCAATGCCCAGGGGGCTGCAGAACCACAATCAGAAATGCTCCAGGACCATGTAGTGCTGGAATCAAAGCCAGGATGCCTTAAACCCCTATTCTGTCTTTCCAGCCCCAAGGATCTTTTGGGGAAACTCAAGAGCTATTCCTGTTTCTATGCTCAAAAGTGATGCCTGGCAGTGCTCTGGGGAACATACGTAATGTTAGGTATCAAACTGAGGTGCTCTACAAGCAAGGCAAATACCTTTCCTTCAACCCTTCAAAAGATCTTAATTGGCAAGAATTAAAACAGGAGTGATAGCAAGAGGGTAGGGCATTTGCCTTGAAAGTGGCCGACCCAGGTTTGATCTCCAGCATCCCATATGGTCCCCAGAGCACTGCCAAGAGTAATTCCTGAGTGAAGATACCCCTGGGTATCTCTGGATGTGACTCTAAAAGAAAAAAAAAAAGAATTTAAACAAAAGAAATGTTTTCCAGGAAAACCAATAAGATCAAAAGAGGGATAGAGACCAAAACATATTTTCCCACCCCCTCTCTCCCCCAAAAAATATAGTCCCATTTCTCTCATTTTGATTGCTACAATTTTATAATAGTGATTGTAAAGGTAATCTATTAATGCAGTTAAGGCTCTGAAAATCCCCTGATCAATTATGTAGCCCAAAGGAGCAGCTCACTCAGTGATCCATATTTCCAAAAGAACATATGTGAAAACTAATAAAAACAGAAGTCTGCACCCCTACCCTTTACCTGGTTGCTCCAAGTGGGAAGATATTCGCTTCCAAACACTGGGCAGCAGACTCCGGTTTCCCAGCGCAGCCCAGCCCTCTGCACTCCTGCCCCTCCTGCTTCTCCTCTTCCAGGATAAACACAAAGCAGAGACCAAGCTCCCAGCAGGATGACCTATAAGTGACCCTTGGACTGACCTACCACTCTGGTCACTCTCACCGACAGGTTTGTTTATCTTGGAGCCTTGGAGCCGCTGCCTCCAAACCTTTGGCTCTAGACTCCAAGTCCTCCCAAGTGAGCTGTCAATCACAGCTTAAGTGCAAGGGGGACAGTTGCATGATAGCTTGAGTTTATTTACTAAAACCTGGTGTTTATGCTGTCCAGCACCGAGAAGGGGCCACAGGCTGCTGAATTTAGTGATTGGGGAGCCAACCAACAGTCCCCAATCAGACATTAGCCCTCACGCTACACAATTACCAAGACCCTGACAACACATCTCTACCTGGAGATTAAAGGCCCCAGGCATCCAAATTTGGCATCTCAAAAGAAGGTTCTGTGGTCAGGCCATTCCCTAGAGCCTTTCTGAGTGGAACATAACATGTACAGTCTCTTCTGAGGGGAGGGAGAAGCTGTGTCTCATCCTGGATGTATTTTGCTGTGGGTCACGCAGCAGGACTGTGGACAGAGAGGCCACGCAGACATGTTGGTTCTCCAAAGAGAGATACTGGTTCTGTTTCTGGTACTGGATAAAGTGATCATCAAGAAATCAACAAAGATGGGTCTAGACTCAACTGTTTTATAAATCTGTTTTTCCAAGATACCATCATGTAGGGAACCATACCTGACATACAGACCATGCACATTTCAAAGCGACTTAAACCAAAAGGGGATTAAATCTGCCCAAAGGATGAATTTATTCTTACTTAGGTCCATCCCTACCCTGTTTCTCTCAGTGCCATTTTAAATCAATGTTAAGGCAAAAAAAGACTTTCAGATAAGTGAGACCAAACCATGAAGGATGGTGAGGGTTGGTTACAGAAATTGAATCCCTCCCAACACACACACACACACACACACACACACTCAGACACACACACTCAGACACACACACATACACACACACACACATGCACACACACACTTGCTTCTAATAGATTTCAAATAGATCTGAATCTCCCAGGAATGCTTTCATTTCATGAACAGATGAGGGAGAACGAGCACTGTCCTTTCAGAGAGAAGAGTGCTCTCTTCCTCCTTTCATCCCATTAAAGTCCTGCTGATCAGAGACTGAGAAGGACCTTCTATTATCAGCCTCTGCTTAAATAAACCTCTGCATCTGCACCCAGCCGCCTCCCTCCAAGCTGCAGGGCCATCCATCACTGTCACCTTTGCAGAGTGGCTGCCATGACAGTTCATGATCATTAACCAGCCCTGGTGTGCTTTGTGTTAAAGTTAAGACACATCAAACGTAGAAACTCTGCACTCCCTTAAAGTTACAGGAGACATAGGGGCGCGAGAGTCAACATCAGCCAAACTCGACACACAGCTTTGATGAAATGTCAAAAATGAACCCTGGTCAAAGTTGCCTCAGTATCCCCTGTCACTCCCTCTCAACGCTACTCTTTGGGGGCACCCACGTGGAAGAAGAGCCACGTGGGAACTAGGCTACAGAGTGAAGATAAAGAGAATATGGGAGAGGGACACAGCGGTGCCAGCCCTAAAACTGCCCTTCCAGGACAGGCACCACACATTCCCCTGGCAAAGAGGCGGCTCTCAGAGGCAACAGTCACAACACAGTTCCCTCTCTGCTCTCCTGCACTCATCTGAATCATTTCTCAAACCTCACTCACTGACTTAGAGAAAGGGAAAGCAAGCAGTTTCTCTCATTTCATGAAAGTTTCAAGTACTTTTTTTTTTTTTTGCTTTTGGGTCACACCCGGCAATGCCAGGGTTTCTCCTGGCTCTGCACTCAGGAGTTACCCGCGGTGCTCGGGGACCATATGGGAGCCGGGATCGAACCCGGCCGGCATGAGCCGGCCGCGCGCAAGGCAAACGCCCCACCCGGCTGGCTATCGCCCGGCCCCAGTTTCAAGTACTTTAGTATCATGTGCACAGAAGGTCCTACATTGGGGTGCTCTTGCTGACATTTCATGATTTCTCTCTGGAACCAATGTTTAATTAAGGCATTTGTTTTTCTTATCATGACTTTCCTGCAACAAGACCTACTTTAGGGAGGTGACCTTGAGAGGCAATTAGGGAAGGGGAGGCTAGTTGAGTCATCCAGAATTTAAGATTTTAATCGAGAGAGAGAGTCAGAGTCAGAGAGAGACAGAGAGACAGAGAGAAGCCCAGAACCAACACCTCGCCATCAAGCCAAAGACAAATGCACGTATGTAATCTCTCTATCTCCTCAGTCATTCAAATGCTATCCACGATTTTCCCTCCATGTCTAATAATAAATTATAACCCCAGGGTCAGAAAAATTTTAAAAATGGATTACAACTCTATGGAGCTTAAGTCTATAAAGAAAAATCTACAGTGGGGACAGATTCTATGGTGTGAGTAAGAGACTATGAATCAGGACATATGCCTTAAGAAGGTCTCCCATTGGCTGGGTCTTGAGGTAAGAGATAGGGTTCGTGAGGAAACGTGTAACACTGAGAGCACTGGCACGAGATTAATGGTGTCAAGCATTGACTAATTAAGTGTACACCAATACAAACTTCCAGTTGTAAAACAAATAAGTCATGGGAAGTCACATAGAGCATGATGACTCGAGTCAAAAACTCTCCATGGCATCATTAAAGGAGCCTTTTGTTTATCTTATGGTGCCAAGGATTGAAGCCATGTCTCCTGCATGCAAAGAATGGGCTTTACCACTGAGTCACATCCCCGGTACAACTTCTAAGAGTAGATCAGGCCCCAAGAAAAAACAGTATTTGTAACTAAGTGAGATGAGAATGCTAGTAAGACCTTTTGTGATGATCATGTGACAATGTACACTAACACCGAATCACAAGAGTGTATTGTGAATAGAAGGATTACATACATGCATTTGGCCAAAACTAATAAACTATGGGGCAATTACACTTCTTTTTCCTTATGTGTACTACAATCCAGGCAGTATACCCAGAGGGTTATAGACGTACCCAGCAGCCATTGGCTCCTTTTTCTTTCTGTTTTTGAGTTTATGATAACATTTCTTTCTCTATGTTTTTGAGTTTGATTATAATATCCCTCAAGGTGGGTTATTTTACAGTTATCTTTCTTGGAGCTTGTTGAGATTTTTATTCAATTTTCTTTAATTTTTAAAAATTTTTTTTTTGCTTTGGACTTTTTTTTAATTTTATTACACCACTTTTAGACATACAATTACAATATGCTCATGCTCGACTTTTGATTCTACAGTGTTCCAACACCCATCCCTCCACCAAAACCCATCTCCCATCACCAATATCCCCACCTCCCTCCCTCACCCCGATACTTGGCGGGTTCTGTATATCTTTTCTCTCTTCTCTATCTCGCCTCCCACCTACCTTTCCTACACATTGTAGAATGCACTACATTAAAGGACATAACTGTTTCCACTAGTTTGATGAACCACGTGGCCACAAGCGGCCGGCGCAACTTAGGGGCCTCGTGGTCAGCATCCGGACAGCAAAAATGGCTGCTAATGTGGTGGGTGAGTCTCATCCGGCTGCTTCCGAGACCCCCCAGAGGTGATGGGCCAACACCCAAACCCATATGTCCTCCTGGGGGCCCCATGGTTAGCTGAGCCAGGGGAGAGCCGAGTTCCAGTTCCCCCAGCTGCATCTGAGGCTCTGCATGCTATGGCTGGTCACCCCAGGGCAGCTCCTGGGTGGGGATACAGGACTCAAGCAAAATGGAGAGGGGAAGGGGTGACCCCAGCTCCATCTGACGAGTTCCGGTGATTCCCACCTCTGGGAGCTGCCCACCTGGGCTCAAACTCGTCTTGCTCTGTTAATCTGGTCTTGAGGTCAGCATCACTCCTGGGTGGAATCTGATGTGCTGCAGCGTCCAGACAGCGAAAATGGCAACTAATGTGGTGGGCGGTCTCATCCAGCTGCTTCCGAGACACCCCCCACCCAGAGGTAATGGGCCCACTCCCAAAACCCATCTGTCCTCCTGGGAGCCCCATGGTCAGCTCTGAGCTAGGGAGAAAGCCGAGTTCCAGCTCCCCCAGCTGCATTTAAGGCTATGGCTGGTCACCCCAGGGCAGCTCCTGGGCAGGGCCACAGGGCTCAGACAAAATGGAGAGGGAAGAGGCGACCCCAGTTCCATCTGATGAATTCCCGGTGATTCCCACTCTGGTTGCTGCCTATCTGGGCTCGAACTTGTATTGCTCTGTTAATCTGGTCTTGAGGTCAGTGTCCCTCCTGGGCGGATTCTGATGTGAGCAGCCATTGACTTCTATAGTGAGTACTTGAAACTAATTGAATTAAGTTATGCCATAGAGCTAAATGCACAGAGGATTTCAACAGCTTAGCATGAAGAAAAGTCATTTTTATATGGATTATATGTTGAAACAACAATATATTAAATGCACTGGGTTAAATAAGATATATTATTAAAATGTACCTATTTCTTTTTACATTTATAAATGACTATTAAAGATTTACAATTATAAATGTGCCTCATGTTTATATTTCTAGTGTACAAAGACCATTTTAAAAAAAATTTTTTTTGGCTTTTTTGGATCACAACCAGTGATCCTCAGGTGTTAGTTACTTCTGGCTCTGCACTCAGGAATTACTCCTGATGGTGCTCAGGGACCATATGGGATGCTGGGGATCAAAACCGGGTTGACGCATGCCAGGCAAATGCCCTAGCTGCTGTAATATAACTTAAGCCCCCTTCCTCATTTTTTTTTTTTTTTGCTTTTTTGGGTCACACCCGGCAATGCTCAGGGGTTTCTCCTGGCTCTGCACTCAGGAATCACTCCTGGTGGTGCTCGGGGGACCATATGGCATGGGCCGGCCGCGTGCAAGGCAAACACCCTACCGGGCTAGGCTATCGCTCTGGCCCCATCCACCCCTCCTCATTTTTCACCTTCCCAGCAACCAGGTGAGCTTTGCATCTTCACTTTTCAGATGGGAAAGCAAAGACCCAGTGAAGTGGACAACTGTAATGACAGAGTGGAGCAGATGTGTAGGATGAAGGCCATGAGGCTGGGCTGGGTGAACAACTCCTATGCTGGTGCACCACCGGGCTTAGGATAGGGATGGAAGCATGATAAACAGAGCAAAGAAACTTTAATATACTTAGATGTGTTTGTTATTTAATCACTCAAATATGCCCAAGAGATAACATAAAGTTAGGGCACTTATGCCTGCATGCAGCCAGCTTCAGTTTGATCCTGAGCACCACATATGATCCATGAGCACTGCTGGGAGCAACCCCTGAGCACAGAACTGGGAGTTGTGTCCTCCAATAAACTAAATCCAAACAATATCAAGGAATAGACAAAGAGCCATGTTAAGGATCACCCAACACCAGCCTGCTTGCCACCGTTGGAAGACTAGATAGTCTTCCTGAAAAATATTCAAGACAAAACAACTAAAATGACAATATACTTACAATACATAAATAATAATGTTTATGATCTATAAATTACACATATGGGATAAGTATATATACAACACACAATAATTATATGTACTATATTATATCTGTGTGTATTATACACATAACAAGAGCATATATGCATATGTAATTCACATCGTACACATGGCATGGCTAATTTTCATTGCTGTCTTATATTTGGAATTATTAAGATGTTGCTGAAGAAAGGATCCTCTGTCTCAAAACAACCTTAAAATTGCTCATTATGTGTCTCCAAAGGTCTTTTGAGCTTAAAATTGCTTTGACTTTGTAGTATTTTATTGTTTGGTTCTGCCCTTTGAACAGTGACTATTACTAGTCACTGGTTTGATTTATTTGATATGAAATTTGCAGCCAAGAACAGTCCCTTCATTACACAATAGCTCCTATAGGAAAATATTATTTACTTATAATAAGTCATTTTAAGATAGGGCAGTTCTCTAGAACATAGTCTTCGATTACAATTAGTTTTGTCTTATATATTTATAAATGCAATGAAACTTAAAACAAAATTATTCAAAAGTATTTAAGTAAATCAAAAAGGTTTATTTTTTTTCTTTTTGGATTTTTTTGTTGTTGATGGTGTTGGTTTGTTTTGTTTCAGGGTTGTTTGTTTGGTTTTGGTTTTGAGCCACACCAGCAGTACTCAGGGCTTACTCTTGAATTTATGCGCAGGGATGATTCAGGCAGGCTCAGGGGACCACATAGGGTGTCATGCAAGACAAATGCCATACCCAGTGTAGTATGCTCTGGCCCCAACGTTGTTTTTATTTTCTAATTTTAATAATTAGCCTTCCTGCTGTTAAGGATTTCGCTATTCCCTTAGTATTAATCTTTTTCAAATCCAAGCAGCATCCTTTTTATTTTTATTTATTTTTTAACCATTAAGGAGCAATTTTATTTTTGAATATAAGTACAAATATCCTAAAAAATATGATGTTGTTACTGGTTTTGGCATATCGAATACACATCGGACAGTGTGTTGAATGCACATTGGGCAGCCTTGCCAATGTGGCAAGGCACAAGCCTCAGGCAACCAAACGCTAATGTCTCAAGCTCACAAAGCAGTGCAGAGAGAGCAGAAATACTGACTGATGCAGCAGAAGCCGGGAAAAGCATTTGCAACGCCCGCCAACTTCACCAACTATAAGACCAAGATGACTTGACCAAGATGTGATAGATCACATCTTCCAGAAAGGCAATGGAGATTTATCCATGACTTCTACTCGGATCTCTTTGATAGCCACGTCCACATGCCCACATACCAAATTCCGCAGGATGGATATGTTGTTTCCAACGTTCTCCCTTCTAAAATCCGACATGCCATTTCATTGG
Source organism: Cryptotis parvus (assembly GCA_021461705.1). Taxonomy (NCBI): domain Eukaryota; kingdom Metazoa; phylum Chordata; class Mammalia; order Eulipotyphla; family Soricidae; genus Cryptotis; species Cryptotis parvus. The sequence goes on from JAJIBD010027875.1 coordinate 36,832, forward strand.
TTAAAAAAAAAAAAAAAAAAAAAAAAGAAACACCACCTGGCCCAGACAAAAGTCAGACCCGAAAACCTGAAGAATCAGCCATCAGTACTCATCAATACACTGGCTTGGCTCTTCACACGCTACCTGTCCGAAAGTGCAAGGTGCCCTCCCATTGGAAAACCAGCAAGACAGTTCTACTGTTCAAGAAGGGAGACATTCACGACATCGGCAACTATTGCCCCATCTGCCTATTGCCCATCATCTACAAGCTGTTCACTCGAATCACCCTGAACAGCACTGGCCGAACATTAGATGAAGGGGCAACCATGTGAGCAAGCTGGCTTCTGGAAAGGATTCACCACAATCGACCATATCCACAAGGTTACCAAGCTCATTGAGGTTTGTAGGGAGTTCAAGATGCCACTCTGTCTCATGTCATTGATTTAAAGAAAGCCTTTGATTCTGCGGAGACTGAAGTGTTCATCGAAGCTCTAGCCAAGCAAGGCATTCAAACCCAATACATCAAGAGTCTTCATGAGCTGTGATACAGATTCACCACCAGGATCTCACCATTCTACAAGGAAGTGATCATTGATGTCAAAAGAGGGGTTCAGCAGGGTGATACCATTCCACCAAAAACTCTTCAGCGCCACCCTCAAGAACGTCATGCAACTATTAGAATGGGAAGGAATGATAGTGAAGATAGACGGTCAGCAACTGCACCACCCCCGCTTCGCTAATGACATCGTTCCTAATAACACCAAACATTAGCCAAGCAGCACAAATGCTGACTGACTTCGACCGAGAATGTGGAAAGACAGGTCTACAGCTGAATCTCAACAAAACGATGTTCATGGAAAACAAACTAGTTCCAGAGGCCCCATTCACTCTCAATGGAACAAAAAAATCTCTGAATGCAGCAGTTATGAGTACCTAGGTTGAGACCTCAACATGATGAATGACCTAGCACCTGAGCTGCGCAGGAGGAAGAGAATGGTGTGGAACGCCTTCAAGAGCATCGAAGAAATAGCTAAAAGGACAAAAGAATCTCTGGCTCCGGGCACATCTCTTTGACTCCACCGTTCTCCCTGCATTAACATATGCCTCAGAGACCAGTGCCCTACAAAAGCAGGATGAGAATGCTATTTGGGTCTCCCAAAGAGGATTCGAAAGAGCTATGCTTGGAATATCAGGTCTCACTCAAGTGAGAGAAGGAATCCGGAGTTGTGACCTCCATCGACAATCCAGAGTCAGGAACACTGTCTCATTTGCCAAGGCATTGAAAATCAGATGGGCTGTACATGTAATGCGATTTGGAGATGACCACTGGACTAGAGCCGTTACTGACTGGATCCCACGGAATGTTAAAAGATCACGTTAACCTACAAGATGGTCAGACTTCTTCATCAAGACACTGAACGAAAGGTTTGAGGCTCTTCATATTCCTGAAGCAAGCAAATGCCATTGGGCTACTCTGGCACATGAAAGTGATCAAGTGATCATAAATATATATTAGTGAATAATATCTAGCAATGAATAAAATAAATATATACTGAAGTTAAAATTATTTTAGGATGGGACCAGATCGATAGTAGCGTGGGTAGGTGCTTGCCTTGTATGAAGCTGGCCTGGGTTAAAACCCCAGAACAGCATATATCCCTGAGTTCAAGCCCTGAGTTCAATCCCTGGCAACTCATTTTGTCCCCTAAGCCCTGCCAGGTGTGATCCCTGACCACAAAGCCGGAATGGCCACCAGGTGTGGCCCCAAAGTAAACAAATAAAAACTTATAGGAATAATATATATGTAAGAATACCTCTAGCAATCATGAACATCTTTGCAATTGTATATCTCATGGTGGTATAATAAAAAAAAATTCAAAAATAGCATGGGCATCTTATAACTGTATGTCTCAAGGTGGTGCAATAAAATAATAAAAATAAAATAAAAAAATAAGAATACCTGTAGCAGGTCAGAGAGATAGTAGAGCAGATAGGCTGCTTGCTTGCTTTGCATGAAGCTGACTAAGACAATATACGCCCCCAGTATATATATACATACATACACACACACACACACACACACACACACACACACACACACACACACATATGAAACCCTAGCACAATATGTGGTCCCTCAAGCACTTTCAGGAGTAACCCCTGAGCACAGAGACAGGAGTAAGCTATGAACACGACCAGGTGTGGCCCAAAAAGCAAACCAAAAAATCTTCTAGTCATTCTCTACAACAGGTTAAGAAGAAATAAATTCATATTATCTTTTCAATAAATGCAGGGAAAATCATTTGAAAATATTAAGATTCAGATTTGACAGTTACCCTAGGAGAACACCTATAACCCTACAAAGAAACTGAAAAGGTCTTAAAGCAGATAGGGCACTTGCCTTGCAAGTGACTGACCTACGCTCAATCCCCAGTATAACATGGTCTCCTGAGCCTTTCCAGAAGTGCTCCCTGAGCGCAGAGCCAGGAGTAAGGCCTGAGCACAGTCAGGTGTGACCCCAAAATAAAACAAAAAAAAACTTAGAATAAAATTATCTTCTTTATTTGCTCTTGGGCTACAAGTACTCAAGGGCTACTCCCAGTTTAGGGCTTTGGGAATTCTCCTGGACCAGCACCATCCTTTAGTACTGCGATGACTTGAGGTACTTTAAATGAACTTCTTGGCTTTCTTAGTAAAACACAAGAATAATAAAATATTTCTCATGGGATAAGAAGGAATAAATTAAGTGTGTGAAGTTACTTTTGTTTAGGTTACTGAATATAATAAGCACTGAATAAATGTAATTTAGTATCATTTTTATTACTAATATTATTACCAGTCTTAGATTTATTGCCCTCTCCAATGTATATGACCTTTACACTGGTAAATTCTACTTCCTGTATCGTAAGGCATTCATTTTTTGTTTTGGGTCATACCTGGCATGCTTAGGGGTTCACTGGCATGCTTAAGGGTATGCTTACTGTTCACTGTACTCACGAATTACCCTGGAAATGCAGGGGGAGCCATATGTGATGCTGCGAATCAAACCCAGGTCTGCCATATGCTAGGCAAGAGCCCTACCCACTGTACTATCACTACGGCCCCCAAGACGCCTCTCAGAATTAAATTATATGCTCTGTTTTTTGTTTTCTCATTTTGAGAGGGGCAGTGGAAGGGGTTGGCCACACCCAGTGTCCTCAGGGCTTATTCTTGGCTCTGTGCTCAGAAAACAATCCTGATAGTGCTTGGAGGGACCTATGGGATGTCAGAGATCAAAGCAAGCTGGCTGCATACAAGGCAAGTGCCTTAACCCCTGTGTGATCTCTCTAGCCCTAAGTCTGTTTTGTGGTTGTGCTGCTTGGAGCCCAGGGTCTACACCTGAAGGTGCTCAGGCCCACGGAGTGCCAGGAACTATCTCGAGTCCTCACACACACAAGGCTTCTGCTCTACCTGATGATCCCTGGCCTTAGCAGGGAGAAACTGGAGAGTCTGAATTGTTTTGCAGCTGGAGAAACTGAGAGTCTCAATTGTTTAGGGACATGTAGTTCAGATCTCCCTGAAACCTCTCACTTCCCACTGCCTCCTCACAGCCCTGGAAGATTAGGCATGTCATGTGCACACCCTGGTTTGGTGGCAGTGGAGCTCTGGGAAAACGTGCTTGTGGCTCAGAATATAACAGCAGGCTTGAAAGTAACCCAGAGACCAAGTGCCAGTCTGGCAAGGCCAATAGCCTAGGTGGGCCCTACAAAGCCACTGCACAGCTCGGTAGCTTGGATGCCACAGTAGCTGGAGTTTTGTGGTGCAAAGGGGCGTAAATGTCCTAAGTCACTACACCCTGACTCTAGTTATTACTATACTAGCATTCATTAGATATTTTTAAATTTTATTCATCATTTACATAGCTGTCGATGTTTGAGTTGCAGGTTTTCAACATCCTGATTAGAAACCCTCCTGGGTCAGAGTGATAGCCCAGCGGGTAGGGCATTTGCCTTGCACGCGGCCGAACCCAGGTTTGATCCCCAGCATCCGGCATCCCATATGGTCCCCTGAGCACCGCCAGGAGTAATTCCTGAGCAAAGAGCCAGGAGTAACCCCCTGAGCATCACTGGGTGTGACCCAAAAAGAAAAAAAAAGAAACCCTCCACCCATGACCCAAGGATGCCTCCCATTCCCCACTCCTCCTTAACAAATCATTTCCCTTGCTGTTATTGTGGTTGTTTAACTTCCCTTGCTATTATTTGGGTCACTCTACTTTTTTTTTCATTTTGCTTGTTTTCATAGACTTATTTTTATTAGTTTAACCCTAGACTGATTCTGTTCTTCCTATTTGGGAGTATTTACAAGTGAGGCTTAAAGCATGCATGTGTGCATTTACTAAAACATTGACTTTATTTTTTTTCCTTTTCCCTCCCCTTCCCCCATTCTCTTCATTGTTGATGTTGTTGCAGTGCTTGGGGGGGGTGAGGTGAGATAAGAGGGAGCCAGGGAGGTTGCTCAGGAGTAGGGGTTCTCATACACAGCCTAGGATTTGGGTGGCACATCAGGTCACAGCACTCATGCGCTCAGACATAGTATTCACATGCCATACCCCTATAGTTACATGTGTGCTCACCAGGGGCCACAGTTCTGGCTGCAGTGCTCACACATCTTTTAATTGCAATATGCACTCCTTTATGATGCTTATTAATCCCTGGCTACACTATGGCCAGAAATCACTTATAATACTGGGGCTGTGAGACTCCAGGGGCCGAGAAAGATCTGCAAGGTAGGTGGTCTGTCACTGAACTATCAACCAGATCTATTTACTCCATTGTAAAACTCCAAAGGAAAACTTTGGGGCCAGCAAGATGAAATAGTGGGTAGAGTACTTGCATCGCATGCAGCCAGCACAAGTTTGATCCTTGGCATCCCATTTGGTCCCTCGAACATCACCATGAGTGAGTGATCCCTGTGTGCAGAGCCAGGAGTAAGGCCTGAGCACCACTGAATGTGGCCCCAAAACATAAAAAGTAAAGAATAACTAAAGCAAAGATTGAAGTCCAAAGAAACAGGAGTAATGAGCCGCATACCCACATATCCCTGTTTTCAACCTACAGGGTTTTGTGCTGACCCAGAGAGATAAGAACATAACCAGGATCTGGGCAAATGATCACGACCATGCGACAATGGATAAACAGAAGCCCCAAATATCAACAAAATATCACCTTAGAGGGGCATAACTCTGTAGCCAACATGATCAATGGACCGCTATGATGCTGGAAAAGACAGGATAGAGGGGGAAAGATTTTCTTTTCTGACATCATTCTTAAAGCACAGCCAGAAAATGAATGTGGCCTCCAGTGGACAGGTGCACCCTGCGTAAAACCAATCCTAAGGAAATCGGAATCCAGGGCAGAGATGTCAAGTTTCTGAACAAGTAACAAGCTTTTATTGACATTGTGACATTTTATTTTGGTGTCTTTCCCAGTGACATTATGTATGGAGTTGTGTTCTTAATTGTGGACTGTTTATATATTTGCACCTTTTTGTCCTAAAGGAACTTTCACAAATACTAACAGTATCCCCTCAGGCAGGGAAGAAGTGTCTCCCAGGCACTAGGGATGGGACCAGCCCCGCTATTGTCTACCAGAGAGCACCCAGGCCCAAGGAGGAGAGGATAAAGGAAGAGGTGAACTTGCCTCTTCCTCCCCTTAGTGTCTTCTGGACTTCACAGGAGAAACCAAGCGCATTTGATCACTGTCCATCTCACATATGACTCCCCCAACCACCCCCCAGGGTCACTCCTGACAGAAGGCAAGGAAAGCCTTGAGTGTCACTGGGT
>JAJIBD010027876.1:0-33032 GCA_021461705.1 Cryptotis parvus
ATATTCTAGATATTGTGAATAATGCAGCGATGGATAAAGAAGTACAGATAGTATTTCTGCTATGTGTTTTTCAGTCTCTACGGTATATTCCCATTTTCCACATTAGGACCTCCTTCTCGTCAGAACTCCATCCAGCAGACGAGCCTATCACAGCCTAGATCATCTACATCCACCCTGCAGCAGTTTTTATTTTTTCAATCCGGCTCAGGTATGCTGATCTCACCTCATAGACATGGGGCAGAGCTTCTACCAGCTCTCCCTGTGCCCAGTCACTCACGAGGTGCCTGGGAGGGATGGCGAAGTTCTAGCCCTGGCCCGCCACCCCAGCAGAGCCTAGCAACAAGTCAGATAACCCCCCACTCCTTGAGTGGGGGGGAATCTCTTCTTTTCATTTTTTTCTTCTCCGCCGTTTTCCACATCTGGACCTCTCTCTCATCAGAACTCCATCCAGTCTATCACAACCTGGATCATCGACACCAACACTGCAGCAGTTTATTTTTCTTTTTCAATTCTGTCCAGGTGTGCTGATCCAGAGACTCACAGACATGGGGCCGTTACCGAATGGATCCCAGGGGGTGTCGAAATATCACATGGCCGCCCACCTACAAGATGGTCAGACTTCCTTGTCAAGACCCTGAAGGAACTGTTTGAGGCTCTTCATATTCTTGAATCAACAAGATGCCATTGGGCTACATTTGCATGTGAAATGTTACTAGCGCCAATGGAAATGTTACTAGCATCCACTCGAGCAAATAGATGAACAACGAGATTCAAGTGATGAAGTGATCAAGTGAATTCTCAAAAACCCACCAACACAGGAAAATCTGCTTTTGTGTTAATAGTAGTATAGATTCTAGGAGATCAATAACTCCCTTAGTACCTAACTTATATTTTGCATGGGGGAAGATTACAACAATGGAAAAGTTAAGAGGAATAAAATAGATCATTTAGGATATTTCTTGGTGCAATAACTTCCAATTCACTTTTCCCAGAGTTACAATAAAGCAGAAAGTACATATAGAATTAAAAAAACTGAATTGAATATTGAGCTTTAATGGCATGAAAACAACTTATGTTTGAAAGAATGCCCATGAGGTGAAGTGGGATGCTAGTTTTATGCCTGCAGATATAAGGTGACATAGCAGATTATATAATTTAGCTGCACACAGTAGTGAGGTAAACTTGTAAACAGGTGCAGTTGAGGAACATTTAATGAACATATAGTGCATGTACAGGAAATGGTGGAAATATATAATGGAGTGTCAGGGATGCCGCTGGGGTCCCCGACAGTGTCAGGAGAAAAGTTCTCTTCTACCTCCCAGGATGCTAGGGGAACAGATGAAAACTCACGAGTCCGGTGCAGTTCCAAAAAGGCTTTTAGTAGTACAAAAGCTCTTCCACAGCACTCCAATATAATGAACAAACTCTAGCACTGGTCCGAAATTAGACCATACAAAAGAGCCTAAGTCTCCCACCAAACAGAGAGGATCTCACCCGTGATGAATCCTACCCAGAAGAAGGAGCAAAAAGGCCAAAGAGCAAGAAGCCAAGGGAGCAAAAAGCCAAAAGCAAAAGGCTGAGGAGCCAAAAGCCACAGGAGCCAAAAGCTGAAAGCTGAGGAGCCAAAAAGCCGAAGGGGGCCTCAAGTCAGTCCCCTTATATACACCAAAGTAATTCAGGGAGGGTCATGTCAACAAAGAACTCTAAACAGAGTGTAGTGTCACACCCTATTGCAGGTATAAACAAATATTCTGCCAAGGAATAATCCCGAGATTATCTCTTATGTAAAACACTGGAGAGAGAGGGGGTCTGATATATCTTAATTTCATGAGCTTCATGTAATCTAGATGGTACCCACAAGGTCCTTCTTATTATTATCTGCACCAGGGTGATTCTGAGTATCTTGTTCTCGTGTACTGAAAGGGTCACACTCGCCTGCTTAGAGCAAACTAGTATGATCCTTCCTATAGTCTTCCTATAGTCTCAACGTAGCCAGGGTGGTAGTCTCCTGGTAAATTCTAACTGTCCCACACTGGGTGCAGTGGGTATAAAGAGGGAGCTGTGCCCAATCTAGAAAACATAGAAGTCTTAGTAGATGTATAAGTCAGAAGTTATTCAATCAAGGTGACTTCTGTAACTGCCACACCCTCTAGCAGTGTTTACATAGAAGAGAGGTCTCATTAGAATGAACCTTGACTTAAATAGATTAAGCTGGGAGTGGGCAAAACAACAAAGCTCCCAGATTAGTTAGATCTGTCATCCAACAATGAAGGAGTGTTTTTATAGCAATGGAGAAGGAAGTACATGAAGAATAAGAAAGTTTCCACTCTTCAATCTCTAGGGGGTGGTACCATCCGACCAGGGTAATGGGGGATGGGAGCTCATCAATGGAAAAGTGCTTTTAAGGTTCTTTCTTGACACAATGATAGCAAAAATTTAAACAAAATAATCTATCCTCCGTAGAAGTCATCATACCCTCAAAATTACATGCCTCAGGACCCCAGGAGTCCTAAATTTTTAGAGAGAAAGAAAAGAGACAAAGTAACTAAAACTTTGGCAATAGTAACACAAAAAATCAAATTATGAAAGCATGACCCAAGTCAGACCAAATTAAAAACAGAAACACTCTAGTGAAACTCCTTGTAAAATAGCAGGTCTAGAGTCCAGAAGATAGTACTTCAGGTTGCTCTGAATATTGTCAACTGATTAAATCCTTGGTACCCCCATATGGGCTCCTGAGTCCAGCCAGGAATGATTCCTGAGTTTAGAGTCTGGTCACCATAGATCATGGCCCAAAACTCCTCCAACTTCTCCCACCTAAAGTAAACCTGAATACCTGAATAATTCATTAACTTATCAAATATATTTCCTGCAATAAGTAGCAAGTCTGAGATAAACCTCTTATCTCTTAATCTGTAAACCTAAATGCCATAGCACAAACATCTCATGTTAAATGTTTTCTGAAATGAATATCTTATATTTATTAATCTTACATATAATATGCTGAGACCTACAGGTCTCAACATATTATTAAGTGTACCCAAGATATGTAAATTGCAACTGTATTGGAATGTAGATTAATATACATTGATATGCTGACTGTAAAGCAAGCAAGAAAGGGACAGTGAAGGGAGTGGAGATAAGAGGAAGGAGAAAGAGTGTAAAAGACAAATACAGGAACTTCTTAACACAATCATAGTGGTTAAACTAAGTTAATAATTGTTCTCTGCAATGCAGAGAACCAAGACACCTGATGGTATAATTTAAGAGAAGTCCAATGTTCAAAGAGTAACCAAAGGCTCAAGCTTCAACACAAGGGCAAAAGAATTTGAGAACAGATGCCCTGATTCAAAGTAAGGCAAGAAATAAAAGTGAGTGTCTTGTCCTTCCTCCTGTTTTTATTCTATTTAAATCCTCAATCATGTGTGATGTAGCCCACATTTGGGAGAGCAATTTACTTTAATGAGTTCTCTGATTCAAATGTTAATCTCATCCAGCAAAATCTTCAGAGATGCAGACCCAGAAATATTTTTTAATCTGAATACCCTGTGACTAGACAAATTGACACAGAAATTAACTATGATGCAAATTTAAGTGTGTGTGTGGGAGGGGGAGTCAAAATGGTAGCCTTGAGGGTTCACTTGTGAAATATTCACAATATTCTCCTGAGAAAATCTCAACTATGGGACAGAATTTTAAGAAAAGTGGTTCTAATAATATGAGTTACAGAAAATAAAAGAAAATAGTAGTTCTGTTTCCCTTTATCACTCTACTGGTTAGTGTGATCAGGAAAACATATTTCCTTAAAGGGTTATTAGTTTCAATATTTTTAAAAAGAGCTGTGAAGCAAGAAATAAAAGTAAATGCAATGAAATATATATAAGTTAGGGATAAAAGAAAGATATTTTTGATTTGTTGTTATATGTCAAAATAGTTTTATAAAATTGGTGATAAAATATCCTAATTTTTTGCTCCACATATATTGTTAAAAAGGGTAGACAAATGTATGAGATTTTTCTGAATAACTATGTATTGTATGCAAAAGATATTCATACAAAAAAATATTTTGGGGGCTGAAGCAATAATACTGAAGAAGGCCTCAATTTTCTCTTACCAACCAGAGAGGAAGGAGCCCACAGAGTCCCCTCACAAGCAGTTCATTTCTCCCCCATCGGCATACCGTGCCTCATTCTCCGGCCCTGTGTTTAATATTCCTGGAGTTCCCCAGGACCATATTACTCTGTCCCAGAATGAGGAGTCACAAGACTAACAGTCCCTGAGGGAGATGGCAGAAAGACTCAAACCAGCCAGACCACCCTAAAGATTCCCTGCATTCTCTGTGATACTTGATTGATAACAGTGCAATGGGCCCTTACAAAGGCTAACACTAAACTTACTTTTAACTATACCAAGTTCCTCCCCACTTGGGGAATCTTTCTTTTCTTTTCTCTTCTACTTTCCAATAAGTTTTTCTATAAACTCAAGTCTGAGCTTCTTTATTTTTCAATATTTTCATTCTTGAAAATAATTGATGAATCTGGTAATTGCAAACAAACACAGAGACCCACTGCAGGCTGCTTCTGTTTCACCTACATCAGTGCAATGAGTAGGAGGTTTTCTTTGCAAGCTGCCAACCTGGGTGCTCCATCCCCAGCATTCCATATGCTCCCCTAAGCACTTCCATGAGTAATTCCTGAATTCAGAGCCAGGACTAACCCCTGATCATCACTGGATGTAGCACTAAAATCAAAATAAATTAATGAATAAAATATTTTTTGTTTCCTTCCCCAAAAGTTCAAAGAGCCATCTATCTCTTCCACTTTCTTTATAATACAAGTGTCACAGTGAAACTGGACTAGCTGTAGAGTGTGTGGGTCCTAGAATAATGTGTTAACGATTTGCACAGAAAACTCTAGATGTTTCACGAAGTTATAACTTATAGTATGTAAAACTTAGATATGTGGTTCTAGATTGAAGATAGGCAGTGTCTGAGTATCCTATTCTCTTTAGCCTCTGTAGTACAGCATCTGCTTTACTAAAATAGACCAGCCATTCATTTGTAAGAAACGAAAAAGGTGGGCATATTCATGGAGACTTAGTAAACATACCCACATTCTCTTTGGGTTCACAGTTAAGAGTAAAGATGCTCAGATTGAAAGAAAAACGGTAATACCTCAACACCTTTTAAAAGTGGGTTCATGAGAATCAAAGATGCAGTAACTAATTCCTTGGTAGATCTATAAGTGAACCCCAATAGTAGACAGAATTTTCAATCTATTCATGAGCAATGTTGTACACATATGGTCATCCACAAGAAAACCTCTTAGAGTCCAGAAAAATAGATGAGAAATGTTGTCTTCTAATATGAATGCATATAAGTATGTTTGCTCATAAATTTCCTATATGTTAGTGCTCACTAAGCATTCCACATAAATTAACAAGTTAATAAAATATGTTCTAGGTATTGATATTGTCTTTAAATCTTTATGAAAACTCTTTTTATATGTTAAGAAGGGTGCATGATAAGAAAATGAGACTGGATTTAAATAGCTTGTTCAAGATCACAAGCTCAGAATCAAACGCAAGACTTCTATACTCAAGCTAATCTGTTCCATCATACAGCACTGCTTTGTGTATATAATAGGCTAAAGTTAAACATCTCCCCACCCAAAGCCCTCTTAGAAAAAACGATTTTTAGGTCTTGAAAGGGAACTCTATCTTACAAGACCTCACAACAATGATGAACTAAATCTTCAAAAGTGGCTCTTGACATAGCAAAGCTTCTCCAAAGACTGGATGTAAAACTATGGTTTTTTTTTGAGACTTGCATGAGAGATGATAACAGTTAATGGTAGTTCTCTGAAAAGTTGAAACAAAGACAGTAAAAGACTGGGATTTCGGGAGTTGGTCATTTTTACAAAGAATTTCCAGATACTGTGGTTAGTTCCTGAGGCTATGATAATTACAGAAGCTTTCAAAGAGAATGTGAACATCAAAAACCAAAAGGTGGTTTCATTTTCTATATGCATTTTGGAATTAAATATAGAGTTTAATGTCACCTAATAAGGAAAACATTTTAGCCAGTAAATTAACAAATAGATATTATACTATAACTTTTTTGCCTCCTTCATAAACAAACTTTTCCAAATTTTGAAATAATACTGTCACATTAATTCTAAAGTATGTATTTGGAGACTATAAAATAAAACGTCCAATAGATGCACTTTAATTTTAATTGCAGCAAAACACTGTGAACAGTAATTAAGATACGGAAACAAACCAAGTTTCCAATGCTGAAAAAATAGCTAAAGTTGCACCCTATACACAATGAAGTATTAGGGACTATAATACGATAAAATCCTGCCACTTTTGAAATTGGTGGCATTGGAAGATATTATGCTAATAAACATGTTAGAAAGACACAGACAAGTTCTATATGAATAACTCCTATGTAGGATATAAAAAAGGAAAGATAAAGAAAACACTTGAAACAGTTGAAAAGAAACCCTTGGACTAAGAATGGAGAGTTGGTGTTGCTGGTGACAGAGAACTGAAGTATCCGTATAGGCCAGAGGACCAACAGATGACGGTGGAGGCACCTGAACAGTGAAATGTGAAAAGTCACTGTTGAAGAGATTTCGAAATAGCACTCCAGGTATTTATGAAGCAGTTACTCAATTTTTAAAAATTAACCACAGATATTTTAAAAATCTTAAGAAAAATACATTTTCCTGGGATCAGAGCAATAGCAGTGGGTTGGGCGTTTGCCTTGCATATGGTTGACCTGGGTTCAATCCCTGGCATCCCTTATGGTCCCCTGAGCACCGCCAGGAATAATTCCTGAGTGCAGAGCCAGAGTAACCCCTGAGCATTGCCGGGTGTGACTCAAAAAGCTAAAAAAAAAAAAGAAGAAAAACATTTTCTTCCTTGAAAGCACAGATAATAGTTTAAACGTATTATTAAAGAATTAATTGAAAATTAAAATAATCCATCTTTTTTGAAAAACACTATTGCCATTTAAAAATGGTAATTGGTAAGTTAAGTAAAAATTTATGTGAGCTTGCCCTTTACATGGCTGTCTATCAATATTTTTCAAAATTTTATCTAATTAAATATTTTTGACATTTCTCTAGCATATCGTATAAGTGACCTTCTGTGTTTGATAACTATTTTTGCATAGAGGTTAAATATATTTGCTCAGATAGTCATTATTATAAAAAATTTAGTTGGAAAAATAGGAAGCTAAAGAATGAATTATCTTAAGATTTAATAAATATAAAAGCATTAGTGCTACTCTCAATATATGGAGGCGATAAAACTATATTAGATGTGCTATAATATTAGGAAGATATACCTGGTTATAAATTGTATTCTGAAAACAATATGAATATTTCTCATTCATAGTAAGCATATTCCTTAGAAACTATAGTTTATGTATAGCCAGATAAAATTTTAGGATCACAAGTAAAAACACCTGGGGAAATATTTCACATTTTCTGCCACAACTTTATTTATTATGACTGTTGATCACTTGATCATTTGAATCCCATTATCCATTGATTTGATCGAGTGGGCGCCAGTAACATTTCCATTGGACCCTATCACGTGCCAATGTAGCCCAATGGCATCTGGTTGATCCAGAAATATGAAGAGCTCAAACTGTTCCTTCAGGGTCTTGACAAGGAAGTCTGACCATCTTGTAGGTGGGAGGCCACGTGATCTTTTGACATCCCGTGGGATCCATTCGGTGAAGGCTCTAGTCCAGCGGTTGTCTCCAAATCGCATTACATGTCCAGCTCATCTGATTTTCGATGCCTTGGCAAATGAGACAACATCCCTGATTCTGGAATAGTGATGGAGGTCAGAACTCCGGATTCCTTCTCTACAAAAATATCTATATTGTACTTTAATTTTAGTGTTACACTTACTTTTCAGTATATAAGTTCAAAACAGTTTTTCTTTCCTTTGTTGTAGGGAACACCAAACAAGTATATTAAGATCAGTTGTCACTTGTTACTTATCTTCATGTTATTCATATATTTGCTCAAACAGGTACCAGTAAGATCTCCATATGTCCTGCACATGCTATTGTAGCCCAAGGGCAACTGCTCACTCCAGGAACATGAAGAGCCTCAAACCATTCCATCAGGTCATGGGAATGAGGTCTATAATTGTTACTGTTTTTTGTCATATCAAATATGACATGGGTAGCTTTCCAGGCTCTGCTGTGTGGGTGGGATACTCTTGTATTAGCCTCTCATCTCATACATGTATTGATGAACCACGTGGCCACTTTGTGCAAGAAAGATCAGCTCTTCTGCTGGGTGGACCTTTGAGGAGAGGGGAGTCCGGATGTGGAAAATGGCGACCCTCATGTATGGGGTTTCATCTGGCTTCTTGCGAGGCTCTGCTGGGGTGGCGGACCAGGGCTAGAACCCGCCATCCCTCCCAGACACCTCATGATCAGCTGGGCACAGGTAGAGCAAGTTAGCAGTTCTGCCTCATGTTTGTGAGTCTCTGGATCGGTATACCTGGGACCTGGGCTTTTGGCTATACTGGGTTGTAAAGTATGTAACCGACCAATTAGCACACTCTCTTGTGCTAATGTGACAACTCTTTAACTTAAGACACAAGTCACAAGTCCATTTCTACCTATGCTACTGTCAAATGGGTCAAAATCAGATATTTTCATTACCTCCTTCTTGGATTCACTAATTTGCTGGAATGACTTCTTGAACTCAGAGAGGTGTTTCATTTCCTAGAGCACTAGTCTGTTGTAAATCAAATGGTTCAGGCACATCCGGATAGGAAAAATGCACAGAGTAGCGTGTGGGAAAATAGCAGAGAACACTGAGCCCACTGCTATCCCCTCACAAACCCAGAAGGCCTTTCAAATCTGTACCTTGAGCCTCTCTGAAAGCGTTCTAATAGAGACATGATTAATTAAATGGTTGGCCCATGGAAACTGATGAAACCTTTAGCACCTCTCCCTTTCAAAGTAAGAGGGTGGGACTAACTGTTCCAATGGCAAGGTTTGCTTACCTAGCAACCAATCCGATGCTTGAGGGAAGTCCCAAAATAATCTCACTAACAAAACAGTAGGTTACTATATCACTCATCACTTAGGAAATTCCAAAGGTATTGAGATCTGAAAGACCAAATATATTTTTATTATTGCAGATTATAATACATTATTAAAAGTGTATATTAATTTTACACAAAGAGGTAGAATGAGTTATTCTACTTTGTTTAAAAGTTTCCATTATGTTTTATTATTTTTACTAATTAATATAATATGAATAATATTTTCCACTAGAAAACATTAATATCCATATATTTATACCACTTTTTGGTACAAATATATGAAATTGCTAGCAATTTCTATCTTCATTGTCTACACACCAGCATCCACATACAAGGAAGATGAAATTGAGAAATTCTACATGGAACTAGAGGAGTTCTATAAAAAGGATCACACCTTCTACAAGATCATAGTTGGTGATTTTAATGCCAAGATAGGACCGAGAATATCGGCTGAAGAATTCTACCTCGGGACCCATGGCCTAGAATGGAACAAACAGGGTGCGAGACTATCTGAGTTCATCATGTCCACCAAGACCATTCATGGGAACTCACAGTTCCAGAAGGCTGAAGAAAAACTTTGGACTGGGAATCTCTTGGTGGACAGTTCCAAAATTGTCCACATCATCTTCAATCCACGGTTTTGTCTGACCAATGTTGCTGTCATCCCCAAATTTCAAACAGGATCAGACCACTGTCTCCTTCATGCAAAATTCTACTTCACACAACAGGGAGAAAAGGCTGCAAAGTTTAAGAAGAGAACTCCCAGAACGACCACCAATTGGGAACTCTTTGGCACCTTAGAGCAACATTGGAAGATACCATCATTGATGACATTGATGAAGAGTACAACCTACTGGTTCAGAAGCTCCATGATTGTGCGAAGAATGCCAAGAGAGAGAAAGACATAAAAGAACGCCTGTCTTCAGAAACTCTTGAGCTCATTCGCAAACTTGGCAAGGCGTGAGCCTCAGGTGAACAAATGCTAACATCCAAGCTTGCAAAGCAGTACAGAGAAGTGATAAAGGAAGATCTCAAAGATCGAAGAGCTGGAATACTAGAAGATGCAGCAGAAGCTGGGAAAAGCATTCACATGGCCCGCCTGTCCTTTGCCAACTATAAGACCAAGATGACTGCCCTTTGACGCCCGGATGGATCTATTACATCTTCCAGAAAGGCAATGGAGAAGATTATCCATGACTTCTACTCAGATCTCTTTAATATCCATGCCCACCTGCCCACATACCAAATTCCACAGGATTGATATGTCCTTCCCAACATTCTCCCTTCTGAAATCCGACATGCCATCTCATCGGTAAAGAAGGGAACAGCACCAGGCCCAGACAAAGTCAGACCCAAACACCTGAAGAATCTGCCATCAGTACTCATCAATACACTAGCTTGGCTCTTCACATGCTACCTGTCCGAATGCAAGGTGCCCTCCCAATGGAAAACCAGCAGGACAGTTCTACTGTTCAATAAGGGAGACGGTCACGACATAGGCAACTATTGCCCCATCTGCCTGTCGTCCATCATCTACAAGCTGTTTACACGAGTCATCCTGAACAGGATTGACAGAACACTAGATGAAGGACAACCATACAAGCAGAAGGCTTCCAGAAAGGATACAGCACAATAGACCATATCCACAAGATAGTGAAGCTCATTGAGGTATGTAGGGAGTACAAGATGCCGCTCTGTCTCATGTTCATTGGCTTAAAGAAAGCATTTGATTCTGTGGAGACTGAAGTGGTCATTGAAGCCCTAGCCAAACAGGGCGTTCAAACCTAATACATCAAGATCCTTCGTGAGCTATATTACGGATTCACCACCAGGATCTCACCATTCTTTTTTTTTTTTTTTTGCTTTTTGGATCACATCCTACAATGCTCAGGGGTTACTCCTGGCTCTGCACTCAGGAATTACTCCTGGCAGTGCTCGGGGGACC
The DNA here is from genome assembly GCA_021461705.1 of Cryptotis parvus. Lineage (NCBI taxonomy): Eukaryota > Metazoa > Chordata > Mammalia > Eulipotyphla > Soricidae > Cryptotis > Cryptotis parvus. Next base: position 11,030 of record JAJIBD010027876.1, read on the forward strand.
ATATGGGATGCCGGGATCGAACCTACACCGGCACAGTCCTGCCGCATGCACGGCAAACGCCCTACCCGCTGGGCTATCGCTCTGGCCCCAGGATCTCACCATTCTACAAGGAAGAATGATGTCAAAATCATTGATGTCAAAAGAGGGGTTCGACAGAGTGATACCATTTCACCAAAACTCTTCAGTGCCACCCTCGAGAACATCATGAGACAATTAGAATGGGAAGGAATGGGAGTGAAGATAGATGGTCGGGCAACTACACCACCTCTGCCTCGCTGATGACATCGTTCTAATAACACCAAACATTAGACAAGCGGCACAAATGCTGGCTTACTTCAACCAAGAATGTAGGGCTGGACATGTAACGCCGATTTGGAGACAACCTCTGGTAACGAGCCGTTACTGACTGGATCCCATGGGATGTCAAAAGATGACGTGGCTGCCCACCCACAAGATGGTCATACTTCTTCATCAAGACCCTGAAGGAACGGTTTGAGGCTCTTTATATTTCTGGATCAACCAGATGCCATTGGGCTACATTGGCACATTATAGGGTCCAAAGAAAATGTTACTGGTGCCAGCTCGAGCAAGTTGATGAATAACGGGATTCAAGTGATCAAGTGATCAAGTGATATTTATACCATGCACATTTCCATTTTAAAGTAAATGCATATATATATATATTTCTTTTTATTTGATCATCTTCAATAATCCATAATTATAGCATAGTTTATGGGTTTTATTTGGTTTTTGCTTTATTTAATTTTATTGAAGTATGTTAGTTTAAAATATTTGAAGTAGTTATTTTACAGTTGCAGATCTGCTACGCTATTTCTCCACATATATAGATTATGTAAGCCTGTAAGCGTGCTACATTGTTGTTCTATATAAATAATCAAATGCTACTTGGCTTTCTACAAATAGCAAATTAAATCAACCTTAGTGTGTAAGATTTAGCCACACATTGATAAAGGTAATTTGATTTTTTTAAGTATTTTATTATACCACCTTGAGAAATACAAATAAAAAGATATACAATTAAAAAGTTCATGTTTGGGTTTTTGTCATACAGTGTTTCAGCACCCGTCCCTCCACCAGTGCCCATCTCCATACAAATAAAAAGATATACAATTAAAAAGTTCATGTTTGGGTTTTGGTCATACAGTGTTTCAGCACCCGTCCCTCCACCAGTGCCAATCTCCCACCAACAACATCCCCGGTTCCCTCCCCCTTCCCCAGCCCTGCTCCATGGCAGGTTCTTTATTTCTTTGCCTTTCTCTCTCTTTCTCTTTTCCTTCCAGACTATAGATTACAGAACATACATTAAAAGGTTGTCATGTGAATCCTTTTGCCTCTATTTAATGCTCAGTTCTAGGTTTTATTTCCAATGCTGAATAGTATTTTAATATATTCTTGTATATTTTGCTATTGACAAACATTCAGTCATTTCCATACTTTATTGCAAAGAATGTTGCTACAATGTAAGACACAATATATCCTTTTTGTAATAATTTAAGATTGAAGTCAGAAATATGGTTCTTGTATTTACGCATTTGCCTTGCATGTAACCAACTTTTATTATAACCCCAGTACTGCATATGGTCAATTGAACACAACCTGCTGTGATCACTGAGCACAAAGCCAAGAGTAAGAACTGAGCACTTCAGGAGGTGACTAAGAACTACCAGAAAGAAAAAATACATGAATTAATCTATTTACTCTGAATGGCATGCAAAAATAATTATGCAGTGGTGGAGCACTATGGGAAGATTAAGGTGTAAAGTTCTGGATCAGGAACTTCAACCTGAACATAAGTGTTTGGTTTTGATGTTTATTTTGCTTTTGACTGAGTAAGCTAAATTTGAAAATGTTTAATCACTTTAATGATTCAATTTATTTATCTTTTCTTTTTTTGGCAAGGGCACATCCAAATGCTAAGGTCTTACTCCTGGCTCTGCACTCACACATGGCCGGGCTGGGGTACAGATGTGGTGCAAGGGATGGACCTGAGGAGGCCACCTGCAAAGGCAAGAAGCCTATCTGTTGTAGTACCTGTCCAGTCTCAGTTTTTCTATTTTTCTTATTTTAATAAGCTATCATTTTTCCTATATATAAGATTTTATGATAAAATAATACTACTCATTTATGCTTAGTTTTCAAGTTAGTTTAGTTTCAACTTAGTTTCAAGATAAGTGGCTTAATTACTAGGTGATAAAACTAGGCTGTTAGAATGAGGCCTATATCTCAGACATGCTAAAACCACAAGGAAGTGTGAGGGAAGGGTTGACGGGAAGGCAGATCTTATATGCTAGAGATCTTATATGCTAGTCAGTCCATAGTAGTGTATGGTCCCCAGGCACAACCAAGAGCAACCTAGCCCTTGCCTCCCACCCCACAACATTTCATCAGGAGTAAATCCTCAGCACTTCAAGATATGGCCCCCAAAGCAAATAAAATTAAAATTGGGGAAAATAAATCCACAAGTAAATACCATGATAGCTATTAAATAGATGACTATTTAAAGAAAGCTATTACTTTGTAAGATTTTCAACATGTTATAGAAATAGTATGTATAAATAGTAAGATTCTTACTTAAGTAAATAGTAAGAGTTGACCATAGTGAGAGAAAATGCGAAGTCTTCCTCACTATACTCAGGAGGTAGTGATTTCCTTTCTTCTTCTTTAATCAGTTAAATGTAAAGGACATAAAGAAAACCAGAAGAGGTGTTCAGATGCATTTCTTAGATATAAGACTGTGTAGGAATGTGGATAAGCTAATTTTTATAGGGATATATATATATGTATATATATATATCAGTATCACTTGATCACTTGGCATCCCGTTATTCATCAATTTGCTCGAGCGAGCACCATTTGATCCTGTCATGTGCCAATGTAGCCCAATGGCATCTGCTTGCTCCAGGAATACGAATTTGTTCAGGGTCTTTATGAAGAAGTTTGATCATTCTATAGGTGGGCGGCCCTTGATCTTTTGATCATCTTTATTAAAGTGAAGTTTAAGTGACATGGTTAGAATATATTTAATGTGTATGGTTTGATGTACAAAGTTAATAGGCTATTGCACCACTAAAGCACTCAATAACCACCTCATTGTGTCACTTCTAATCCGCCTCTTCTATTTTGCTATCCCCATAAGTCCTTCTGCCCAGGGTCACATAGTAAATCATCTTATAAGCAATGTCCAAGGATTTAGTAACATCACTAATGTTCATTCTCTTATTTACTCTATATACCAAAGATGAATAAGTTATGTGGTATTCCTTGTGAGTTACTTTGCTTAATATAATGCTCTTGAATTTATCCGAGTTGCAACAAACTGCAAGGATTAAACTTTTTTGACTGTATAGAATGTCATTGTGTGTATACTAGAAATGTTTTCATTCATCTGCTATTGGGCATTTGAGTTGTCTCCAAATCCAGACATTTTTACTTAGCATTGAAATAAACATAGATGTGCATATATTTTTTTCAAGTTAGTGTTTTTTATGCTCTTCCACTTGATATCAAGAAAATAAATTGCTGAATCACTTTAGTGACAAATTTCTTTATATCAGCAATTTGTTTAAAAGTTAATGAAGTAAATTCCTTAATCAAAAATAACAGTGTCTGGAGGGATCAAAATATAAAACCTGACCTGTTACTTTTAAGCAAAACACTTAACTCATAATAAATATAGGTAGGGAGAAAGAGTTTGGAAAACAATCATTCAAGCTAATGTTAAACTTTGAAAAATGGAAACAACAATACTTGTATCAGACCAAATAGTGTTCAAGCTAAGAAATAACAGGAAAGCTCGTGAGATAGTATTGCAGATAGGATGCTTGCTTTGAATGTAGCCAGCCCAGGATCCATCCTCTGTATCCCATATGGTTGCCCACTGCCAAGAGTAATTCCAGAGTACAGAGCCCTTAGTAAGTCCTAACTGAGCAAGCCAGGTGAGACCCCAAAACAGCAACAATAACAAGAGTAAAAAGGGATTCAAAAAGGGATGTCACATACTGGTTAACATAATAGATCAAGAGACTTAGCTCTTTTTGACAAAAGGCCAAAGAGGAGGCAAAAATGATAAAACAACTGCTAAAAACCCAACAAGATACATAAAAGGCAGCACAATAGCATTGGTAGAGAAAAAGTCTGTGAAAAGGCATTCAATTCATGAGGGTATCATTTGGGGAAAAGTTGTCAAGCTCAAAACTCAAGTATATAAAATGCTCAGGATTGCAAAGCGTGTGTTCTACCACCTGAATCTGTCCCTGCTCCTAAAATATTGTTTTTGTTTTAAATTATATCACCATGAGATGGACCATAGCGGGGATTTGGGCTCCTCCTCCCATCCCTCCACCTCCATGTCAATGGGAGTGGCTGTGAGCTCCCAGCCACCACAGCCAGCAACAGCAGAAGAGAGATACTCCAGACTCACAGCTGTGCCACTGCCCCACATGAAGCAGACCATGGAGTTCTGGAGGGTGGTAAATGGCTCAGCCAGCCCTTGGCCAAGTCCAACATAGCTCCTCGGGTTCACTCACAAATGCAGGGAGGCCATGCTGGCTGGACCTGGAGCCGGACTTGGAGCCGGACTTGGGCTCCTCCTCCCATTCCTCCACCTGCTTGTTGGCGGGCATGGCTGTGAGCTCGCAGCCACCATAGCCAACAACAGCAAAGAGAGACACTCCAGACCCACAGCTGCTCTGCAGCCACGCAGAGCAGTGTTCAGTCTTAGACAATAATGGAATTTAAGACCAGGTCCTTCCCAGGATCTTTCACATTCATACACTGTATACAGTTCCTGGCGGTTTTAGCCATGGCCCGTCATCCGAGTGAGCCTAACAAGAAGCCAGAGGAACCCCACACCTTGAGGGCAGTCAATCTCAACATCCGGACTCCACAGCTCCTCAGAGCTCCACCAAGAGAAAAGCCCATCTCTCCCTGTTGAGGTTCATTAGAAAAAGAATGAGATGAGAGCCTAGTACTGAGAGTGTGCCACCTACACGGCAGAGCATGGCAAATTACCCTTATTGTATTTGATATGCCGAAACCAGTAACAATTATAGACCTCATTCCCATGACCTGAAGGAATGGTTTGAGTTTCTTCATGCTCCTGAAGTGAACAGATGCCCTTGTGCTACACTAGCTCACAACAGGACATAGGGAGATATTACTGGTGCCTGCTTGAACAAATCGATGAACAACAGGAAGACACGTGATAAAAGTGATGAGATATACAATTACAAAAATGTATATGATTGGGTTTCAGCACCCGTCCCTTTATCAGTACACATTTTCCACCACCAAAGACCAGATTCCCTTCCCCTCTCACAGCCTGCCTCTATATCAGGCACTTTTCCTCCTTTCTCTTTCTCTCTCTCTCTTTCACTCTCTCTCCCCCTTTTCTTACATTGTGGTTTGCCAGACATACATTTAGGGGTTATCTTGTTTATCCCTTTACCTGCCTTCAAAGCTCAGTTCTAATCTGGCGTTACCATTTTCAACATTAGTAGAAGACTGGTATATATTTATATCCCACAGATAAATGCAGCCATTCTATTTCTGTCCTTTACCTTCTTACTAATTTCACTAAGCATGATAATCTCCATGTCCATCCATTTGTAGGCAAATTTCATGACTTCATTTTTCCTGACAGCCTCATAGTATTCCATTGTGTAGTTGTACCACAGCTTCTTTATCCAGTCTTCTGTTCTCAGGAACTCAGATTGTTTCCAGATAGTGCTGTGATGAATATAGAAGTGCAGATAGTGTTTCTGCTGTGTCTCCAGGGTATATTCCCAGAAGTGTTATTGGGTCAAATGGGAGTTTGATATCGAGTTTTTAGAGGAATGTCCACATTATTTTCCAGAAGGGCTGGATCAATCAGCATTCTCACCAACAGTGAGTGAGAGTCCATTTCTCCCTAAATCCATGCCAGCACTGGTTGTTCTTGCTCTTTTGGACGTGTGCCAGTCTCTGTGGTGTGAGATGATATCTCATTGTTGTTTTGATTTCCATCTCCCTGATTAAAAAAAATGTCAAAAGGCACTTTTTCATATGTCTTTTGGCCATTCCAATTTCTTCTTTGAGGAAGTTTCTGTTATTTCTTCTCCCCATATTTTAATGGGGTTGGATGTTTGAGAGAATTAACATTGTCAAATGGCAATACTGCCTAGTGCTTTATACAGGTTCAATGCGGTCCCTATAAGGATACCTGTGACATTCTTCTAAGAAATTGATGAAACAGTACTGAAATTTGTATGCAATAATAAATGACCACGAATAGCTAAAGCATTCCTTGGGAAAAAGAGGCTGGGGTTATTGCCTTTCCCAACATCAAACATTATTAGAAAGCAGCAGTAATTAAAACAGCATGGTATTGGAAAGAGACAACCTGTAGACCTATGGATAGAAGCGAATATCCTGACACTCATTCTCAAATATACGATCACATAATCTTTGATAAAAGACCAATAGAACATTAAGTGAAGCAAGAAGACCTCCAACAAATGTTGAAGAGAAGCAACATTTTCTCTGGGAATGTTGGGAAACTTGGCAGCTACATGTAAAAAATTGACTTTAGACCTCCTTCTAATACCATGCACAAAGTCAGATCAAAATAAATACAAGATCTCAACATCAGACATGAATCTAAATGCACATGGAAGTAAACACAGGCAAAACCCTCTATGACATCAAAACTAAAGGCATCTTCAAAGATGAAACAACACTATCAAAGCAAATGGAAGCAAAGATAAACAAATGGGATTATATGAAACTGAAAAGCTTCTGCACCTCAAAAGAAATGGTGACCAAGATACAAGGAGAGCCCACAGAATAGGAAAGAATATTTACCCAACACCCATCTGATAAGAGGTTAATATCAAAGATATAATACACTGGTAGAACTTTGCTAGAATATCATTTTTAAGTTGTAGTTGTGTACATTTTTGTTATCACTTTTCTTTTTTTATTTTTAGGTTACACACAGCAACCCATCTGACTAGGAGTTACTCCTGGATCTAATGTATCACTGTATCACTGTCTTCCCATTCATCATCGATTTGCTCGAGTGGGCACCAGTAACATCTCCATATGACCTGTCTCATGCAAGTAAAGCCCAAGGGCAGCAGGTGCCTGGATCTACACTCAGGAATTATTCCTGGCAGTGCTCAGAGAACCATAGGAGATGCTGGGGACAGATCCCAGGGCCAAGTGCATACAAAGCAAATGCTGTAACCACTGGAATATTGCTCCAGTTCCTATCACTTTTCTTATTTTAAACTGAAGAACACTGTGGTTAGAAAATGCTGTAGCACATACTATAAATTTAACCAGTTTTATATGAATAGCTTATAGTATCTTATAAGTATCTATAAAAAGTGGAGATTGATTTGTTTATTCCTTATATTGATATTTGAAAGAGTAATTTTATCTAAAATTTACTTTTTGTAAAACTATAAATATTTATAAATATTTATAAAATTTTACAAATATTTAAGCATAACATATGCATAAGAACTGATTACGTCTCATGTTCATCATTTATTTTAAATTTATCTAATATTTATTGAATCATAAAAGATAGTAATTTAAGCATCATGCCAAAATATAGTGTTTTCTTGCATAAAAATTTGCATTCCTCTCTAAGATGCTATTTTTTAATCAGGTTTTTTCACTCAGATTACACATAAGTGAGCAACGAGAACTAATTTATGGGACTAGGGGTGATAATACAACTAGAAAGTGCTTATTTTGCACGTAACCAACCCAAGTTGGCTGACATTTCATTTGGTCTCCAAAATCCCACCAAGAGTGATCTCTGATTGTAAAACCATGAGATCACGATCACGATCACGATCTTCCCGTTGATCATCTATTGGCTAGAGCGGGCACCAGTAATATCTCCATATGTCCTGTCTCATGCCAGTAGAGCCAGGGGCATCGGCTTGCTCCAGGAACATAAAGAGCCTCAAACCATTATGCTCCCCATAAAAAATAACAAAAAGAATTTTTTAAAATCTTAGTGGTCAAAGTGAAAGAGATATTTATGAAAACAGTTCTACATTCTGTTGTACTTTTTATTAATTAGAATACCAGCAGGCATATTGACTATTAATATTAGGAAGAAAGAGGTCAGAAAACATTTTTTTAAAATGTTCAGAATATTTTTTAACAAATATCACTTTAGTATCCAAACATAAGGTCAAACAAAGCCAAGGAGACTGAGAAACTATTGAATCTCACTTAATGTTTCTGCCCTAGTTTTTTTAATTAATACTTTATTATATCACCGTGAGATATACAATTACAACGTTGTTCATGTTTGGAGGTTTCGGTCACATAGTGTTCCAGCACCCACCCTCCACCAGTGCCCATATCCCACCACCAATGTCCCCAATTCCCTCCTCCCTCCCATAGCCTGCCTAAATGGCAGGTTCTTTAACCAGAGAAGTAGTAACATTTTCCTATAGTGATAAAAAATAATGTTGTATGACAGGTATCATCCAGGTACAAGCTGATCAATGAACATGTTCTTTCTGTATGAGATTACCATTATTACTTCACAATTAAATTATCCCATCTTTATCATGTGAAACCTCTCTACTCTCCTTGATATTCTAGGATACTTATGGTTGGATATTTACCCTTTGTTATCTAATTTTTACTTTAGAATTTGAAGTCCTGAAATTATTCACAGCGGGTTATTAATTTTTCCTTATATTGTTAATGTCATTGTATTTGTTTTAGTTTTGTTTGTTTTCAGCCACATTCAGCGGTATTCAGGGACTAATCCAGATTTAGTGTATGGTACTCAGGGGACATTGTGCTGCCAAGGACTGAATCTGGGACAACAAGTTGGAAAGCATATTATGCAGCTTGTTGAGCTATCCTTCAGCCCCTTTCTTAGTTATTAATCCAGCCTCAGAAGAATCCAAATTAAGATGCCCTATAGGTAACTTCTACCTCAAGCAGAAAATTTCTTTCTACATCCAGCCTCAGAAAAACTCAGAGGACTATGAAAATTTTTCCTCTCTGAACTTTGACAAAGAACACAAAGAAGAACAGACAAAATATCAGGATCAAAATTCTAGGGATTAAAGTCAAAAGGTAAAAATCACCTGCAAAAAAGCATCAGTTACTGAACTTAATGAAAATATTCCACGATGCACTAAAAATCATAAATCTTACAATACTTAGGGGCTATCAAATATTTCATTAATCATTTATAAACAAAAATATTTTTTTACACTGAAACTTACTAATTAACAAAGTGCAAATTAGCAAATGACCAAATGTACTCTTAGATAACAACTGGAAAGTGTCATCAAGAACAATTTTGTAAGAATCTAAACAAGAAATTTTCCCACAGAGATGGTTGAAATACATATTAGTGCAATCATATGCATATAAATTTTATTTAAAGATATAATTAAGGAACTATACAAACAGTTTCAAAATAGTTAGATGACAATGTACATAATCTACTAAGCAAAATTGAAATGTACTAAGTAAATTACTCAAACTAAATCAATGAAGTAATTAATAATAAAATATGTTATTGCCTTAATAAAAATATTCAAATCCCACGCTGATGAATTATTAATTTATCAATCACTGCAGGTAGATTACACAGCAATTGCAATAACGATTCAAAAATCTTAGTGACAGGGTTTAAGTAAAACTTACTTCTTGTTAATGCAAAGTTCACTGTGGATTTGGATAATTCTCTAAGGCATTTTTACTTCATTCCTTAACTCAATGTTCCTTTGACATCAGTTCTATACCACAGGTAGGAAAACAAGAAGTTAAAAAATAGTAACTTTCACCAATATGATCCTAAGTTTATATTTGATTGTCTATAAATGAACTGAAAAGTTCTATCTTCCACATAAAAATAAAAGAAACAAAATGAAGCTATTTTTCTGGTAATTTTTGCTAAATAGAAAATAACTGAAATTTCAAATTTATATATTCCATCAAAAAGCATACAGATATGTCTTGGAAATATATACATACACGCAAATGTATTAGTAATGGGATTATTAAGTCCTTCTGATCACAACAGCAAAATTATACTCTATGAGTCATTTATAAATATTAATACAATTAATTTAATTGTCATTTGGCAATATACTCAAGAACTTGTCAAGAACTTGTCAAACTTGTCAAATTAGGAAGGCATGAGAATGTTAATAGAGCTTAATTGGGGGCCTGCTGAGATCAGTCTTAACTGACAAATGGTACTAAAGTATTATTGAATGTTCAATAGCTATGTTGTTTAGATTACATATTGGCTCAACTCTCTGACACCTTCCTTCCTCCCTCAGTGAACTCAGCATGCTAATATTCTCAAAGTGCTGTCTAGCAAAAGCTCCCAAGTTTCTCTCCTCCTCCTATCATAGCAACCTAACGTTTTATCCTCTTGTGTTTATCTGTTTCTAGTGCTAGGGGAGAAGGCAGTTCGGATAGAAAAGGAGCACTAAGACAATGTGTGCTGAAAACATATTAACCTCTCAGTACCTGTATTGCATGCCATAGTGCCCAAAATAAGAGAGGAGAAAGAGAGAGAGAGAGAGAGAGAGAGAGAGAGAGAGAGAGAAAGAGAGAGAGTTGGAGGGTGCCAGAAGGGATGCTGGTGGTGGGAAATGCACACTAGTGCAGGGATAGGTGATGGAACACTGTATGGCTGACACCCATTTATGAACATCTTTGTAACTGTGTATCTCATGGTGATTCAATTAAGAAAATTTTAAAAAATAGTTTCATAACATTTGCAGTTTATTACTGAGGTAATGTTCTAGCGCTTTCAATGTATTATCTCAGTCAACCTTATAAACAATGCTAAGATCTTCGAAGTGGAGATATTACACTCCATCAGACCTAGAAAATAAAATTGAATTAGCTTGAGAAAGTACATTTGGTTGCTCAAAATTAGATAGTGTTTCTTCACATGAAAATGCATGTTAGCAGAAAAGAGTGGCTTTTTTTTTATAAATCTGAAAGTAGCTTAAATTGAGAAGATTTCCACCAGTATGGATTGAAGAACAGTGTTTGTTGAAGAGAGTCAAAGAATCAAAAGAGAAGAAGAGAGTCAGAGAATCAAAAAAAACCGGATTCAAAGAGACAGGGTGACGTAACATCTTATACATATTCTAGTAGTTTTTCAGGAAGCAGATGAATATTTATAGAGCCTGGGGAGCATGCACAGTTGAGTAACATACAATTAACATAAATATAATGCATAGAAAATGACAGATAAATGTCATTGAGGGAATGCTTCTGTTTATGATAATGTAGACAAAGGTAAATTGCAGTCAGAAAGTTCTGCTATAGAGTCTCCACCAGTCTGCACTTGCTGGCCAGGGGCCTGGAGTCCTTATCCATAAAAAAATTCTCTGAAGTTTAACCGAATCAGCTGCAAAAAAATGTAGAGTTCTATGCTTTGGAGAAGAGGGGAAAAGATAAATGGGCAAAGTTACTACACATTTTGATGTGTTCAGTGTCCAGTTAGTAAGAAACAATATTTGAATTACACTTACTTTTTCATACATTCCTTTCACCTAAAGATGTATTAGACAGACAGTATAGGAAGCTTTACTTTGTATTATATAGGTTTTGGTTGTAATTAATTTAACAGTGATTCATTATAAGAGTGTATGATAACTAAGGTGCTCCTGACAGTCTAAAAATCTAAGATCTAAGATTACTAAAATCTAAGATTACTGAATAATCAGTAATCTTAGATTACTGAATAATCTTAGATTACTGAATAATCAGTAATTACTGATTATTCAGTAATCTTAGATTACTTTTAACCACTTGGAATTTGCCCAGGTAGAAAGTTGAACTCAAGAGGACAGTATTTAGTTCTTGACTCTCTTTTGATTTTTCTAAATTTTATTTTGGACACGGCAATGTACAATATTGATAATTTCGGGTGTTATGCATAAAACATTCCAACACCACACCCTGACTAGTGTCGGCTTCCCTCCACCAAATCCCAATACCCGAACCATGTCAATCCTACTCCCATATTCCCTAAAGTGATATGCTTCCTATTAAAAACTAATTTCAGTTACCTTTGAGTATTTTCTTTTTCTGTAATATGTTACTTTATATGCCATGTGCTTTCTTTTAGGGTAGGGCCCCACCCATTCCAAATGCTTTCCTAAAATATGTGCTATTAGCCCAGTTGAGGGTCTTCAATAAATAGGCAGAAAGCAATACCTTATTCACTTTTCTTTCACTTTAAAAGTTTCTCCTGAAAAATAAGCATAGCTGCCAGCTTGGACTTCACACCTAGCCAGGTGGGGATTTAGAAGAAAAAAAATCTCAGCACAAAGTGGGAAAACAGTCCTTTTTCCTTGGAAGATTTTAATCTAAAATAATGTCTAATGTACCGAGGCTTACAGTAAGCTCCATAGTCACTCTCTAACAGTTGTATTCCAAAGTCTGTGAGCAATTATGCAAGCCAGTGCTATATTATTCTATTTAAAATCTTTACTGCTTAAATATCTGGACAACTCTAGTTATCTTGGCCAATCACTGACCTCCATACAATAAACCTACAAAAATAGCTTCCTAGCCCCTATGAAGTGAACCAAAAATGAGGTTCATTATATAATTTTCAGGGTCCATAGAATGAAATAAATGAGTTATTTACTCACAAGAAAACTAAATGATTCTTAGCATAAAAATTTTCCCTCAGCAATATTCTTCAAATGAATGTTTCCACCACTGCTTTTTTTAAAGACCTTTGTGTAGTGGTTTAAGTTTATGGCAAGGTATTGTGGAGAAGATAAAGAATAGTGTTAGCATAGCATTCTAATTCTTGTTCACATTGTTTCAAAATGCCTTTTAAAATACATTACTAAATGTACATTGTATGTAATAATACATGTGTTGAGAGTTTAGTTTTGATAAATATGTGAGGTATTAAGTTGTAATATCCCAGGAACATATGAATCCGGAACACATCTGTATGCAGTCACCAGTTAAACCTGGGTTCAGTAGCACTAAAGACAACCAGCCAAAAGTTAGGTCTACCTATCCCTGAAGAAAACTAAAAAGCCTTATGAGACTGTAAATGTGTGACGGGGGTGTTGGCATGTGTTGTGCATGTGTACATGTGTGCCACCCACACCACATGTGTTTTCTCTGTCTGTCAACCTGTACATATGTGCCTGTGGACTTAGGCCTTTGTACCTTCAGTCAGCTGACCTCAGGCCGCTTGAGGTGTGTGGTCTCTCCAGCATCCTGACACTGCTTTTCCTTTGGAAAGACAGTTTGGCATTTCAGTGTGGTTGCATCCTCAACAAGTGAAGATTTTGCATTCATAGTGATTTTTTTTCTAATAAAGATCTTTCATGTTTATGGAAACACACACACATACACACACTCACACACTTGACTGTGCTCAGACGTTAGTCTTTTTTATTACTTTTTCTTTTATTTTATTTATTTTTGTAAGTAAATATTTTTAAAATTTTTATACCACTGTGATATATATAGTTACAAAGCTTTTCATGATTGAGACTCAGCCACACAGTATTCTAGCAACGAACCCTCCACCACCCTCCAATATTCACAAATTCCTTCCCCCTCCTGAACCCTGCTTCTATGATAACTTTCTTATTCTTCTACTCTTTTCTCCTTCTTCCTTTCTTCCTTTCTTTCTTTCTTTCTTTCTTTCTTTCTTTCTTTCTCTCTCTCTCTTTCTTTCTTTCTTTCTTTCTTTCTTTCTTTCTTTCTTTCTTTCTTTCTTTCTTTCTTTCTTTCTTTCTTTCTTTCTTTCTTCTTTTTCTTTCTTTCTTTCTTTCTTTCTTTCTTTCTTTCTTTCTTTTCTCTCTCTCTTTCTTTCTCTCTCTTTCTTTCTCCTCATTCTTCTCATTCTTCCTTTCTTCTTCTCCTTCTCCTTCTCCTCCTCCTTTCTCTCTCTGTCTCGTTCTTCCTTCTCTTACCAATTATGGCTTGCAATACATACATTTAGGTTTATCATGTATACTGACTTGCCTGTGTTCAATGCTCATACAGATGTTAGTCTTAACTCTGTGCTCAGGGGTTACTACTTGTGCTGGCATGGAACTTAGATTGCCCACATACAACCTAAGCACCAATCTGTCTGGCCCATATAATATGCAGATTTTTGCTGAGTTTTCTGTCTCTCACCAATTACATATTTGAGGGACAAGATGTTTTAACAATGAATACCTGTGAAATGAAGGTGGGACTTGGAAAAGAAAGATTACAATGCAGAACTGACCATCTCTGCTAACCCAAGGATAAGTGCTGAGCTAACAAAGGTATCACTTCTATCACTTGTCTTCCCCTTGTTCATCGATTTGCTCGAGCGGGCAGTAGTAACTTCTCCATTCATCCCTATCACAGGCTAGTGTAGCCCAATAGTATCTGCTCCCTCAGGGACATGAAGAGCCTCAAACCATTCATTCAAGTCATGGGAATAAGGTCTATTATTGTTACTGTTTTTCGCTTATCGAATATGACATAGGTAGCCTGCCACTCTTTGCCATGCGGGTGCAATACTAAATTTTTTAAAATCCATACAAAGTTAAGCACAGGAAATACATAGCAAAATAGTTTTTTTCTTCCCCACCTCTTCCAGTGTAATGTCAGATCAGCAGTGTCTGGGGAGAAGGTTATCCAGGTATCTAGAGTTGTCTTATGACTGACTTGCCTTCTGATGGAGGCCCATTCCTGTATTTCTATTCACAATCTCATCACAAAACCATATATCACTAACCTCTAGTTTCTACTTATTTTCTGCAAAGAAAGAAATTGAAAACTGATAAAACTGATCTAGCTGCAGAAGCATTTGGAAAGAGAGAAGTTTAACCACCTGGAAATCTCTAGATAGAGTGGACAAGAAGAGAAGTTATCATTTCATGCTTTTAATACTTATGCCCCAAGGAAAAAAATTGACTGAGAGTAGAACACAGGTAAAAGAAGAGGCAACTATTAAAACACCTGCTTTCTTCATTTCTTTAGCTTTGACTAAAGTTTTTGTCTGCAGCTACCATCCATTCTATGTATCTGGCAAAAGACAAGAATACCACTCTAGATATTTTTAGTGCTTACCTTTCTAGGCATTTTCTTAGTAATCAACACATCTTTAACACAGTTTTTTCTAGATTACACACCACCATATGCTCCCAGATTGGGACCCTCTCTTCAGGCACTCCATCTGGGCCTGTTTCATCATGAGATGTGACATTTCATTCTTCTAAGATCAAATTGTTTCCTTCATATTTATTTCATCTCACTCTTCTAAGAGTGATCTTTCCTTAAGATCTAATTGCTCCAAGAGTTAAATCTAAGAGTCAATCTTTTCTTAAGTATAGTTTTTACAGCCCTATATATATACATACATATATACATATATGTATATATGGATATATATGTATATATAAAAGCAATATATATACACATACATGTATATATATATATTGTTTTTGGGTAATAGCCAGCATGTTCAGGAGTTACTTCTGCTATTTACTCAGGAATTACTCCTGGTTTGCTCTAGGGACCATACAGGATGCCGGGATCGAACCTTGGTCATCCGTGTGCAAAGCAAATGTACTATCCATTGTGCTATCACTCCAGTACCCAGTCCTGTATTTTTTAATATTTTATTATGCCACCATGAGATATACAATTACAAAGATGTTAATAAGATGTTCATATTAGAGTTTTGGTCATACAGTGTTCCAGCACCCATCCCTCCACCAGTGCCCATTTCCTACCACCAATGTCCCTGATTCCATCCCCCTCCCCTAGCCTGCCTCTATGGTAGGTTCTTTATCTCTTTCTCTTTATCTCTTTCTCTCTCTCTCTTTCTCTTTTCCTTCCTTTCCACATTGTGGATTATAATACATGCATTAAGAGGTTTTCATGTGTATCTTTTTTGCCTGTATTTAATGCTCAGTTCTAGCATTAGCACTTTCACATCTAGTATTAGCACTTTCAACAATTATTAGCACACTTTTCCATTCTCTATCTTACCTAGCCTCTGACTTCCACACATTTGTTATAATTTCCACCTTTGACAAGACCTCCTTATCCATGTTTTGCCTGACCTTGGATGTTGGTATCATAATATGTACATATATATGTTTATGTCATGCAAATAAATGCAGTCATTCTTTATCTGTCTTTTTTCTTATGGCCGATTTCACTCAACATGATCCTCTCCCTGTCCATCCATTTATAGACAAATTGCATAATTTCACTTTTCCTAACAGCTGCATAGTATTCCATTGTATAGATGTGGACATTCCTCCAAAGACTGGAAATTTAGCTCCCATTTGACCTGGTCATACCACGCCTGGGCTATACCCTGGGAAGCAAAAACACACAGAGGAAACACCATCTGTACTTCTATTTTCATAGCAGCACTACTTACAATACCAGAATCTGGAAATAAGCAGTGTGCTCAAGAACTGATGACTGGATACAGCCCTGTATTTTTTAATCTATGTTAAAACCTCAGTGAGTGTCAATTAAATGAATTATTGTTTTATTTTTTTGCTTAAAAAATAAGCACCTTACATTATAAAGTTTTCCATAATACAGTTGTCATAGGCTTTTGAATTCCAATACACATGCCACCACCTGAGTGACCGCCGCTCAACCATCCTCTAAGTCTGCTCCCTTAGTAGGCACATAATACTTTGTTTTATATCGCTTGTTACAACAAAATGGTGGAAGCAATTGTCAAAAATACTTTAGTAAAAAAAAAATTTGTCAAAATAGTTATATCATTCTAAGACATTGAGAATTTACTAAACCGTAAACTTACTGTTTTTGTTTGCTGAGCTTGTTGGTTTCTGTGTTACTTTCCCATGTAACTCAATGTTCTCCTCCTGGAATATCCGTACTGTGGTTATGCCAACACGTGGTCCAGAAACATTGGGTTCTATAGAAACTGGGCTAAACCATTTGGTGGTCTGCAAAACCATTAGATGAAGTGGTGGAGTTAGACTGTTGGCATGGTGACTGACAGGGGCTTCAGCAAGTACTGGACCTGCCCTCCTCCTGCGCGTGTCCCAGAGCATACAGCCCAGGGAACTGGTGTGTCCGTGAATTTCAGCTGATTGGCTTGAATTTTGGAGATTTAGTTCGTGAATCTGAAGAACAGAGATGGTGGTTGAGTTGACAGAGACTCTGGGACATCAGCATGGCTTCCAGGGTTCTGAAGTACATGAGATGGGGGATGCTGCCCACTCCCACCCTGAGAATTATTTTAGATAATAAATTCCTATAGAAATCATCAAGGTATCACAAACTTAATAGGCAACAGTGAACACTGGATGTTTATTCCCTTTTCCAAAAAATATTGCTCTTCTCTAATCTTTCCTAATAGCCTCGTAGTTAAACATTCCATTTTAAATCAGAAATATTGATGGACCTCAAGTGCCAAATATGATATATTTTAATGGAAAAAATTCATACTTCCTTTCTTGGTGTGGCTACAAAAATGGTACTAGTACACACCGTTATTAGATTTTATCTAGCCCTACAACTGTAATCTTATTACTTTTTCAGAAAAATTCCTTTCTCTTAAACATAGTTTCTGGGCTGGAGTGATAGTAGAGCGAGTAGGGTGTTTTCCTTGAACACAGCTGACCGGGTTCAATTCCGGCATCCCATATGGTCCCCTGAGCACTGCCAGGATGAATTCCTGAGTGCAGTGCCAGGAGTAACCCCTGAGCATTGCAGGGTATGACCCAAAAAGCAATAATAATAATAGTAATAATAATAATAACAGTAATAATAATATAGTTTTTTTTAAACTTCTGGTGGTGATAATGAAATATTTGGCATTAGTCAGAGATTTTTGAATGTGCAATGACCAAAATTTAATTTAAAAAATCACTGTATCATGAATTCTTGGTGATTCTAGTAGCACTATCCATTTTCCACTTCTCAGGCAAAAGAAGGTCATGGCAGAAACCATTTAAGAAATTCTTCCTAAAGAATAGCTAGAGTAGTTTAAAAATATTCAAATTGGATCATATACAAATTCTTCTATGAATACTCATTATACTTTATATAAAAAATCCAGATCCTCTGGATGCCCGATAACAGACTACAGGATAAAGAAACTATGGTACATCTATACAATGGAATACTATGCAGCTGTTAAGAAAAAATGAAGTCAGGAATTTTCCCTATATATGGATTGGCATGGAGACTATCATGCTCAGTGAAATTAGTCAAAAGGAAGAGGAAAGATATAGAATTCATTTGTGAGGCCAGAGCTATATTCCAGTGGGTAGGGCATTTGCCTTGCATGTGGTTTGATCCACAGCATCCCTGTGGATATGGTCCTCTGAGCACCTCCAAGAGTAATTCCTGAGTTCAGAGCCAGGAGTAATCTCTTAGCATAACCAGGTGTGACCCAAAAAGCAAAAAAATAATAAGAATTCATTTGTGGGATATGAAAAATAGTGTGAGACTAATACCCACAGACTAGGAAAATAGGGGCTAGGATGGTATATCAATGGTTTGATACTACCACATGTATGTAGGGGGCAGAAGGTAGGTAAGATAGAGAAGGACCAGTTGCACAATAATAGTTGGAAATAGTAATGCTAGACAAGAACTGGGTTTAGAAAGTAGGCAAAGGAATGTACATGATAACCTTTAAGTGTCTGTATTCCAAACCAGAAAGAACTAAAGGGGAGAGAGAGAGAGAGAGAGAGAGAGAGAGAGAGAGAGAGAGAGAGAGAGAGAGAGACCGCTTGCCATAGAGGCAGATTGTGGGTGGGGCAAGTGGAAAGGATATGGGGCTCTTTGGTGTTGGAAAATGTGCACTGATAAGAGGTGTGTTGGCACACTGTATGACTGTGGGATCTTAAAGGCACAGTACTAGGATGAATTCTCAAAAGTCTGTTGAGACACTAGAGACCAGGGTTCTAAACCTGGCTGAGACTATAAATAGGAGATCCAGGAGAGATTCTGGGGGCTGGGGCTTGGGGAGGGGCTTCTGGACTGAGAGTGCAGGAACATATGTTGCCTGGCCAGCACATAGTCCATGGGGCCCCTGGTGCCTGAGCCAGTTGGCCAACAGCAGGGAGGACAAACCGCCCCTGATGCCTAGGCCTGAGGGCCAGCACCAGAGCCACAGGGCCTGGTGCCTGAGACCGAGGGCTGGCACCAAAGCTAAAGGGCTAAGGAACTTCAGGGCTTCTGAGTATTAGGACCACCAATAGCAGGGCAACATGGAGGAATTCAAAGAATTAGATAGGGATTCAGAGACACAAAACATGGTAGCAAAAACTGAAACAAGGCAACTTGGGAAAAGATACTGACATAGCCGAGGAGTCCAGGGAAAAGAAGCCCTGAAGAGAAGAGCCCTGAGCAGAAATGACCTGAGGTGAAAGTCCTGGAGGGAGAGGTCCTGGGAGTGAACTAGAAGCATGAAACCCTGAACAGAGACATCATGAATTGAGAGAACCAGAGGAGAGGAGTCCGCACAGACACCCCCACCCCCCAAGAGAGAGCAGTCTACAGGAGAATCCATCAGGAGACAGGTCCAGGAGAGATTCCTGAAAATAAAAGCGAGATGGAACAAAGTAAACATTAAAGAGTAACGTTCAGGAAACTCCGACTTGCTCTTTACTCCATGGATGGGTCAGGGTAAATGGTGTAGGTCCCCAACACAAGCTGGGGCCCTATGGACAGTGAGTACTGCTGGAGAACGAGCTAGGCCCCAGCTTCTTCTTCCATGGTTACCCCCAGACACCCCAAGTAATATTAAGGCTATGGAATCCACAAGAGATCCCTTGAGCCTGGGGCTTTGGGACCTCCCCTGAAGGGGGAACAATAATCCCCCTTCCAATATAGTATTCTACTTCCCCCAAACGGGGAGAAAAGACTGCAAAGTTTAAGAAGAGAACTGTCAGAACGACCACCAACTGGGAACTCTTTGGCACCATTGCAGCAACATGGGAAGACACCATCATTGACAACATCGATGAAAAATACAACCAACTGGTTCAGCACCTCCATGATGGTGCGAAGAATGCCGAGAGAGAGAAAGACACAAAAGGACACTTGTCTTCAGAAACTCTTGAGCTCATTCACCAATGTGGCAAGGCGTGAGCCTCAGGAGACCAAATGCTAACATCCAAGCTTGCTAAATGGTGCAGAGAAGCAATAAAAGAAGACCTCAAAGACAGAAGAGCAGAAATACTGGAAGATGTAGCAGAGGCCCGGAAAAGCATTCACAACACCTGACTGTCCTTCGCCAACTATAAGACCAAGATGACTGCCCTTCGATGCCCGGATGGATCTATCATATCTTCCAGAAAGGCAATGGAGAAGATTATCCAGGACTTCTACTCAAATCTCTTTGATAGCCACATCCACCTGCCCGCATACCAAATTCCACAGGATGGATATGTCATTCCAAATGTTCTCCCTTCTGAAATCCTGACATACCATCTCCTCAGTAAAGAAGGGAACAGCACCAGGCCCAGACAGAGTCAGACCCGAACACCTGAAGAATCTGCCGTCGGTACTCATCAATACACTAGCTCGGCTCTTCACACACTACCTGTCCGAATGCAAGGTGCCCTCCCAATGGAAAACCAGCAGGACAGTTCTACTGTTCAAGAAGGGGAGACATTCACGACATCGGCAACTATCGCCCCATCTGCCTGTTGTCCCTCATCTACGAGCTGTTTACACGATTCATCCTGAACAGTATTAGCAGAACACTAGATGAAGGACAACCATGCGAGAAAACAGGTTTCCGGAAAGGATTCAGCACAATCGACCATATCCACATAGTAACCAAGCTCACTGAGGTTTGTAGGGTATACAAGATGCCACTCTGTCTCACGTTCATTGATTTACAGAAAGCCTTTGATTCTGTGGAGACTGAAGCGGTCATAGAAGCCCTAGTCATACAGGGCGTTCAAACCCAATACATCAACATCCTTCGTAAGCTGTATTGCGGATTTACCACCAGGATCTCACATTCTACAAAGAAGTGATCAATGATGTCAAAAGAGGGGTTCGACAGGGTGATACCTTTTCACCAAAACTCTTCAGGGCCACCCTCGAGAACATCATGCGACAATTAGAATGGGAAGGAATGTGAGTGAAGATAGATGGTCGGCAACTATACCACCTCCGCTTCGCTGATGACATTGTTCTAATAACACCAAATATTAGCCAAGCGGCACAAATGCTGGCTGACTTTGACCGAGAATGTGGAAAGATAGGTCTACAGCTGAATCTGAAGAAAACTATATTCATGAAAAATGAACCAGTTCCTGAGGCCCCATTCACTCTCAATGGAACAAACATCTCTGAATGCAGCAGTTATGTGTACCTAGGTCGAGAAGTCAACATGATGAACAACCTAAAACCTGACCTGCGCAGGAGGAAGAGAGTGGCATGGAATGCCTTCAAAGACATTGAAGAAATAGCTAAAAGGACAAAGAACCTCTGGCTCCGGGCACATCTCTTCGACTCCACCGTTTCTCCCTGCATTAACATACGCCTCAGAGACCTGGGCCTCACGAAAGCAGGATGAGAATGCTATTCGGTCTCCCAGAGAGGAATCGAAAGAGCTATGCTTAGAATATCACGCTCTCACTCAAGTGAGTGAAGGAAACCGGAGTTCTGACCTCCATCGCTATTCCAGAATCAGGGACGCTGTCTCATTTGCCAAGGCATCGAAAATCAGATTGGCTGGACATGTAGTGCGATTTGGAGACAACCGCTGGACTAGAGCCTTCCCCGAATGGATCCCACAGAATGTCAAATGATCATGTGGCCGCCCACCTACAAGATGGTCAGACTTCCTTGTTAAGACCCTGAATGAACGGTTTGAGGCTCTTCATATTCCTGAATCAACCAGATGCCATTGGGCTACATTGGCACGTGATAGGGTCCAATGGAAATAGTTACTGGTGCCTGCTCCATCAGATCGATGAATAACAGGATTCAAGTGATAAGTGAT